>MQRK01238019.1:54215-68945 GCA_001938485.1 Girardia tigrina | reverse complement strand
TACGTGTTAATATATGTAAAATTTTAAATTGTAATAAATGTTATTTTTCTGTTGTATATTCATTTTTTGAACTTTATGTCATTTTGTTCTCAAATAGCTGCCGCACCCTGTATGTGGATTCATGAAGAATGTTTAAATATGAAAGTGTCCTATTTCGGAAGTGAACAAGTGATATTAACTATATCAAAATCGTAAAATCATCGACTTCTATAAGCCTAGAATAAACATCTTAGAAATTAGATGTTGAAAGTCATTTATATAATAATTATTAACCAACAAATGGTCTTCCAAATGAAACATATTATTATTTTTTTACTGAGAATAATTTTTATTTAAAATTATTTAAAATTTTTTATTATATCTAGTATTAAATCGATAGTTTTTCGAAGTTATCTTGGAATATATTTTCGATTCTATAAGTGTTTTTCATTCTGTAGCCACTGTTAAGATTTGGAGGAACTCACTAAAATTTTTGAATTTTAATGTTTAAAATTTATTAAGGGAATTTTCAAAATATTTTAAAATATTTCATACAATAAAATATAGCGGAAGAAATTTTAGATTAAATTATTTAAAATATTAAGTATTAAGTTTAAATAATTTTATAAAACATTATTTTATTAATTAAAATAAAGAATATGAAAGGACATCGAAAGATAATTTTGATAAAAAATATTATTAAATATCTTATTTCAACGAAATAAAAAAAACAATTAAAAGAACCACAAGTACAAAAAAATAATCTTTTATAAATAAAAATAATGAAAAAAATATTTTTAATTGAATTTCAAATTTATCAAAAATGAATTTCTTTATTTTTGTAACATAAAATTCTCAATCCAGAAATAAATATTCAGAAATAATTTTTGTAAATATTAATTTTAATGTTTGAATAATGTATAAAAATAAAAAACTTTTAAATATTAATTCTTCGTTCCTTTCATCTATCTGTTCTGACAAAAGAGGTGAGTACGAAGAGCAATATTGAAGAACATAGGAAAAAATGAAATGTGATGCTAATATTGATAATTTCAGGATTCTGTGTAAGTATTTGATTGTTCAGGTAGTCTTCATGTACACCAGAGTCTGGTCTGGGAAAGAAGGTTGGAGAATGGAGACACAGATATAATAAGGGACTTCACCGATGAAAACATACTGCTCACGCCGATTCTCAAAAAAGTCTGTCAAGGACACTTAGAAGGTTAATAGAAAAGTCATGGACACACAAATTGCTCAAACAGAGCAGTGTCGGTAGATTTGCAAGAAGTCTAATCTCCACCGTTAGTTTTCACGATGCGGTATATGGAGGAGGACTTTATTATATTGAAGGGTACTTTTTTCACAAGGCAGTGACATATACAGTGCCCACCAACTACCGACATGGTATTCGTATTGATGGCGGATACAGTAGAAGATGTCCACACAATAAGGAGACTCTGGTCATGTTTTGACTGAGTGTCCTTATAGTGTAGAGTTTAAAAAGTACCGACATAATGGGGTCTTGTAATTTGTGGTGAAACAATTTTCATAACACTTAGACTATGAAATACATATAGATGCTTTGTCTGCATATATTCCGTCGCTAAAACGGACAGACCTGCAAATAATAGTCCCAGGACAGAACACTGTGTACCTCATAGATGTCAATTGTCCATATGACACGTAGAAAAATATGGAGCACAGCAATACCAAGAACTTGGATCACTACGAGTCCTTGGCTATTGCATGTAGAATGACCATGTCGAATACATCTATACTGCTCCACACCATCCAGGTAGGGTGTATCGGAACTTGGCCAAAGCTCAGTACAAGTATTCTGACAAGTCTAAAGATCCAACCAAAGACTTTTGGGAAAATTGCAACAGCGTGCTCGGTGCAATGGGCATTTCATAGAGATGTAAGATGCCCAGTGATCCACATACTTAAGCGGGTTGAGATGAGAGAAGAGAAAGTACAATGGACTCCATACTGACAATAGAAGAACCAGACAGTATTAAAAACCTTAAAAATTATATAATAATTAAAATAAATAAAAAATCGCAAACTAAAAAGTTTAAATTAATTAAAACGGATATTTTAAAAAATATTTAGTTAAAATTTTAAAATAAGAAATAAGAAATAAGGGAGCTAAACTAATTAAAAAAACAATAAGTCTTTTGCCGAAGGTGCATTATTGGCAGAACCGTCTTGATGCGGGCTATCCAGATTGATCACATTCTTAAGTGGATTCGCTTCGGGTCATCTGCCACTTCGCATTTTATCAGAATGTATGTGATCATAGTAAACTTTGAGCGTGACCGCAAACCGTGATTCAGATGATTAAGAAATTTTGCTACATTTATACTAAATTTATTTTTAGCAATCTAATTAGTAAATGAGTGATAGAAATCGTCATTTATCAATTGAATTAATATTTTATTTGTATTTTCATTAAAATCTTCACGAGATTCCTTGTAGGAAACATCATAATCAGCATTATTCGAAATCGGTGTTGATTTAACAATTTAACGACATGCACGGATTTCGGTCGATTTCGTCGGCGAAGGCGCTGTACCGACAGAACCATATCGATTCGGACTATCCCGATTGATCATATACTTAAGTGGATTCGCTCCGGGTCCTACGCAATTTTGTATTTTGATCATAGCGTGATCGATAAACCAACAAATAAGCAAAATAACATTTTAGACATATATTATATATTACATTTGATTTTAATAAATAAAAATTATAATAATTTACTGCAATATTAAGTTCAATATTTACAATAATAAGTTCTGTAAAATCTAGTAATAAAATATCGTTATGAAAGTACGATAATCTTGAGAATCTTTCTTATCAATAAAAATAAAAATAAATAAATATTTACAAAAATATAAATCTGCAATATGGATAATCAAATTATAATTTATTAAAAGCATTTCTTCCTCACTAATTTATTAAGAATATTTACCAATTATAAAACGATAATAGATATATAAATAATGGATTTTTTAATTTTTATTATTGCATTTTTCTAGTTCTGGTTAAAAATTATATAGAGTAAAATATTTTTATTATTAACATAAAGTCGTCGTTGCAAGAAACAATTGTAAAAATAAATGTTATAATAATAACAAATATTATAACAATTATCAACATAATAATAATCATTATTTTGTTAAGATTATAATTATATTCTTGTTTATCTAATTTATTATTAAAATAATAAAAATAATTATTTTAAATTTTTTTATTTATCAAATATTTATCTGAATTTTTTGTGTAACGAAAAATTATGATAATTTTTTTCTTTTAATGCAGGATATTCAAAAAAAATCTACAAAGCAGGAAATGTTCAGCTCGATGTAGACAGTAATCTAAAGGAAGTTAGTTACATATTTTGTTAAAATAGCTTTAAATAACATTAAAATAGAATAAAAATATTTTTTTGAAAATGTGATGTCAAAGAAGTCAAGAAATGAATACATAAACATATATATTTTGTGAATGCTAATTTTATGTTTCAAAAATAATTTCGTTAAAGCTTTATTAAGAAAATGCTTATGAAGGATGTTTTAAAGTTTCATACTTCATCATCAATAAGTATAATTAAATGTGTAAAATATTTGAATGTTTTAAATCGAATATTTATAAATATGTTTCATCTTTTTAAGATATATTAATAGCAAAAAATATTTCTTTAATTAGATTTTTAGAATTTAAACAGCTTAAATTTGTCCACTTTGAATATGAATTATTTGGTTGTAGTGTCTTATTCAATAATGATTCACAAAACTGCCAATCATAATGTAAATCGAAGGCCTTTTGTAGAACAGAAAACTCATCCTTTTAAATAGAAGAGATTATATATTTATAACATAACCAATGATCAAGAGCCTTACTCGATCGACTCGAATGTCCGTGTTCACTAATCCGGGTTTTAAGATGACGATTTGTCTCTCCAGTTTTCGAGTTTTTACAATCGTAAATATTAAATTTTAAAACCAGATTAGCTTGCAAACCAAAAATTGGTTTCTACTTTTTTGAGAGGAAGCTTTGAATTTTAGTTGTCATTGATAATTCTTTGACATTATTAATATTCTTGAAAATACTCTTCTGAATTTCTTCTAATGATTGTATTTAAATGATTTGTTTTGCTCTTCAATGCTTCTTCTTTTAATCCTTTCTTAACTCATGTTTGTGCATATCATTTTTTTTCAATGAAAACTTTATGTTTTGATCATTTTTTTGTTTGTAAACATGTCCCTCAAGCGTCTTCTAAGAATATTTGAACTATAACCTGCAATTTCAACAGCAAAAAACAAATTCTAAATTCTTCTAACTTAGAAAGAATGTCATAATTTACTTTCAATTCTGTAGGGAGTTTAATATTATGATGAAAACCATTCATGATTTTTAAGAATTTTTGAAAACAAGAAAGATTTAATGTACACATCTTTAGTACAAGCTCAGATTTTTGCTCTGGGCATGTTTAAATTTTATTCTCATAAGACTTCTTAAACATTTATGTCAACGATGGTATTTATGGGATACCCATTGCTACTCCATCTTTCTTAAAAATGTCGTTAAAAATTGTTACATTTTTTGAAGAAAATTTAAGAAGTTATTCAGGGCCTGTTTGTCCAATAATTCTTTCACAGAGTCAGAACTGTCATCCCATAATTTTTACATAAATTAATTGTTTTGTCGGTGAGCACTTTCGTAAATAAACTACACATTCAGAGTCGCCTATATGTAACTGATTCAAAAGGAAATCTTTGAAATCAAAGCTATCCCTTATTGCAAATTCATTAGAAATCAAGGGGATCAGTAATGAACCTCTGTGACTTGGCACTACACGGTCTCAATTACTGAAAGTATGCGGTGAAGTCGATGACCAACTATATGTTTTTTGTTAACTCATTAAATTTAGCTGGTTTTGAACACATACATTTCGACAGTTGCTCAAATTTCTTATTAATACTTTTATTCTAAGAAAATGTTTTACTATATTATTCAATTATGTTTTATTCTTTAATTTCTTAAAAAGCTTTAACTAAATTATTTTTCATAAATATAAATATGTATACCAGATTTACTAAAACAATTGTCCGACGATCACATAGGGATTTAGAGGATGAAGGAACTTGAAATTTTGAGTACAGGGAGCTGTATATTATGTTGTTTCTCTTTACAATTAAGTTAGATATCCCCAAAGTTACAAAGAAAGGAGGTTTATTATGGACTTCCAAGTCTGTTGTGAATTTAATATTAAGATGAAGACTATGTAGATGGCATCATTCTAAATATAAGAAATCAATCACTTATAGAAACATTTTTAAAATTCAATAATGGTCTTCATGTTGATAATGAACCTCTCTAGTGTTATAATTCGGTAATAAAAATTTCGACGTTTTTTTCTTGTTAAGCCTCAAAACTTATTGACCGCACCATAGTATAAATTTGTTAAAATTTCGTAATCATCTGAATCACGGTTTTTCGGTCACGCTGAAATTTTAATATGATCATTTATATTCTGATAAAATGTACGGTGTATAAATAACTCTTAAAATATATGAAAGTTAAATGAAAAATGTTTTACTTATTTGTCGTGTGAAACTGATAAAAAACATGTAATTTCGACTTTATCTATCATTACAAGGACCAAATTTAGTCGCAAAATATGCAAGAATTATATTATAAATATTCAACAAACACTTTTGAGACTTCCGAAAAACTTTAATAATTGAACATCTTGAGCACAATATATTTTATCACTTTTGTCTTTTGTAAACTTTTATTTATTTTAATATATAAAATCGAAAATCCATATAAATACTCACTAATGGAGAAATTTACGAATAATAATTATAAAATGTATCGAATACAATATTTTAAAATTTATTTTATTATTTTATATGAAAATTCAAAATAAAATACATTTAATAATCAAACGTTTCTGTTTTTGTCTAATAATAAATAAATTAATTAAAAATTTAATAAAAGAAATAATTTATTTCATTTTCAGATTTTTAAAAAAAATAATAAATGAAAAGATAAAAGAATTCAGTTTTTAAAGAGATCATTAAAAGATTGTCGGAAAATATTTTGCAAAATAACGATTGAGATAATTGAAAATTGTCATATCTTTAATCAACTCATATTTTTTTCTGAAAAAAAATTAAAAATAAAATCTCTTCAACATAAAAAATATTTTAAAAAAAGACCCATTGCTCATACAACATTCACAGAAATCCATTGACAAATTCTTCTTATGATTCTTTTGTAAAAGAAGGAAAAATATATTGTTGACTGAAATTTTAACTTTCTTTTAAAAAATCTTAAATTTCATAAAATCAAATAGACTTAATGTTTTTCTTCTTTTTTTTCAATGAATTTTTCGATTTGCTTTTAAAAGTGTGAAATGTATTATTTTAGAAATAAAAGACAAAAAATGTTTATTCATTTTTTTTATTCGTACATAAAAGTTTAAAAATATTAAATTACATTTTTGTAAAAGTTCATTATTATAGAAAAATTTGTATTTGATTTTATTATTTAATATTTAGGTAATCCAATAATTGAAAGAATTATATTTTGTAATGATAGTTTTGGAAAATATATTTAATGATATAATTGTTGGGTATACAATTAAAATCTCGTTTTATTTTTAAATTTATAATCAACTATTAATCTGACTCCAAATGAACAAAAGGTTTCTTCCAACAATAATATATGAAGAATGAAACAAGACCTTTTAATAATAATTTATTCTGCAAACTACAATTGAATTACAAATATAAATTCAACTCTATCAGTACACTATAATTCAAAGATTAAAACTTCGATTATACAGTTACAACAACTTTTAGTTCGAGCGATGCTAGAATGATTTATTTTAAAACTTATCTTCTCCTTTACAGGATACTGATACTTCCGTAATATTTCAATTTATTTTAAAAGCTTATTTTCTCCTTTACAAGATACTAAAAAACTTTCTATAATTTCTTGGGTTTTAAAAAAAATAATAATATAAGTTAACAAGCAAATTACCACGCATAAAATTTTTGAAAATAATTTTTTCTTCGAGTGATCAAATGGGCGACTGTAACTGAAATAGCTATTGCTTATATACTAATTTTTTCTAACCTTGAAAATTGAATAACTAAAACAAATCTCAAAATATTTACAAATATTTTATAAATTTTATTAAAATACTATTATAATAATCAAAAAATTATTAATTTTAACCAGCAAATTATTTTAAAATTTTTAATTAGATTTTTAAAAATTTAATTTATATTTTTTAGAACACCAACATAATATGTATATATTACAATATATAAATATTATTATATTAAGTTGACACAAATGTTTTGCATTCTTTAGGTTGTTAATTTCAAAACGTGATAAATTACATAATTATTCACTTTAATTGCAATAATAATAACGTAATTTTTCAAACATATCATACATTTCTGGAAAATATGACTCTGATATAGAAGTCTGGCATGTTTACAAGAAGTTGTTGTGGATTACATCTTCAACCTTTTTAATGGGTTTTGTCCTTTGGAAAGTGTTAAGGGAGCTCATATTTATGCAGCCACTAGCCATAACGCTTCTCGTTGCTGTACAGAATCCAATTTTCATTAGAAATAACAATACGATCTAAAAATTAAAGAAGAAACTTCAAAACGTGATAATTCGTGGAAGGTAACTTTAACCTCAATAATGAGTCTCGGGTTTTCCCAGGAACGTTGATAGACAATGACGAAATCAATGTAACTGTGGTTTCAAATTCATCTCAAAGTGCTCATAGTGTTTGCTGTTTTTTGAATCACTTGGATTAAATTAGTAAAGTGAAAAAGCTGGATAAATGTATACAACATAAGTTGAGTAAAAAACTGAAAAAAAGCGTTTGGATACTTGATTGATGATGCTTTCTCGTTATAAATATGATCATTTTATGAATCGAATCGTCACTCGTGATGAAAAGTGAATACACTATGATGACACACGTTCAGCAAGTTGGGAGGACATGAATGAAGCACCACAAAACAATCAGTCAAAAGCACTAACTTCATCAAAAAAACTGATGGTGAGTGTTTGGTGGTCTGCTACAGGTGTAATCCATAATGAATTCATGAAACTTGATTCAACTGCAACCAATTGGAAGATATAATGCGGAAACTCAAAGTAAAACAGTCGCTTTTGGTAAGCACGTCGACTGCCATATCGTTCGCGACAATACAAAACCACATACTTCTCTTAACAACTGGAACTTATGTTTGGACTTCTGGATCATCCTCCTTACTCATCAGACCTAGTACCAATTGACTGAAATTTCTTCTTAAATTTAAATAACTTTTTGATAGGAAACAATTTAATTCCGATGATACTGTAAAAATAGCCTTTCAGGAATTTATAGATTTTCGCCTAGCAAATTTTTATTCAAATGGCCTCAACAAGCGGCCGCTCATATTTCAAAAGTATTTCGATAATATGGGCGCATACTTTGTTAAATGAAATAAATACGTGATGCGCTCAATAAGTAGTGATCCTAACATAGAAATAATATTCTGATTCCAAAGAATTTTTTTTCATAACAAGCAAGTTATTAAGGTAATATTTGTGATATTTAATCTATTAATTGTGCTTAGGTTAGAGAGCGCATAAATTCAAAAATGTCATTGGAAAACATTCAATATCGAAGCGTTATTCGTTTCTTGTTAATGAAAGGGAAAAACCGGGAAGAAATATTCGTGGAGCTTAGTTCTGTTTATGGCGAAGAGAGCCCATCCCTATCTACTGTCAAACGATGGTTCAACCATTTTCGAGATGGTCGAACGTCTGTTTTTGATGAAGAAAAGTCACGTTGACCACGTGAAATGAGCGAAGAAATAGCGAAAAAAATCAAGAAAATCGTGCAGTGTGAGCGACGAATCACCACCAAAGAACTGACAATGCGATTAGATGTCAGCACAGGTAGCATACAATCACTGCTTGCGGAAACTGGAATTAGAAAATTGTGTTCACGCTTCGTGCCACGGTTTTTAAAGGCAGACATGAAGGATTGGCGATTGCTGTACTGCCAGGAAAACTTAAACCTCTATGAACGTATTGAGACCGCTTCTTACAGAATATTATGACAATGGATGAAACACCACTTGCCCTTTATGTCCCAGAATCAAGACGTGAGTCTCAAGAGTGGAAGCTGCCAGGGGAAGGGTGTTCAAAGAAGATGCGATCATCAACCTCTCACAAAAAAGCTCTCATGCTCACAACTTTTTGGGATGCAAATGGAATGATCCTTGCTGATTTTACGGAAGCTGGTTTTCGTATCAACAGTGAATACTACTCCCGGCTCGTGCTACAGGCCAGAAAGCTGAGAAGGAAAGTCAGGTAGGCCACGTGAAATTTGTGAGTTATATTATTTGCACGACAATGCACCCATCCACACAAGTGGGCTGTCAATGTCATCAATTGAGGGTTGCGGCCTCACCCTACTCTCACACCATACAGCCTGGATCTGGCGCCATCCGATTATCATCTCTTCAACAACCTCAAGCCAGCTCTCAGGGGTCAACATTTTGCTACCAAAGAAGACTTGAAGGATGCAGTCTCAAATTTCTTGGCTCAACAGCCACCGAAATTCTTCGAAAAAACCTTTCTGGACCTTGTTGTATGCTGGAAAAAATGTATTGGTGTGAATGGAGATTTCTTTGAGAAATGATACCTTTATAAGTTGCTTGTTATGAAAAATAAATTTCATTGGAATCGGATTATTATTTTTATGTTAGGCTCAGTACTTATTGATCGCACCATGTATTTTTATTCGTAAATTATCAATAAACTTTGACTTTAGTTTTGTATATATATATAACTTAAACATGGTAGTTTATGACTAACGAATTTTCAGTAATCTATTATAACAAATTTTAATCTTTTAATAAATTGTTTTAATGACGCTTTCCATTGAAGTAATTCGATTTGATTGGACGATAATTGTGGAGTGTCGAAGCAAACTTGTCCTAATCATTCCGTCCTTAATGATCCACTTGATAGAATCTTTCAAATTTTCTTATCTTTTCCGGATAGATTTTAGTCGTTTTTACGTTTACAGAGTTTATACAGATTATTTTCGGAATTTCTTTGTTTTAGTCTGAGAATGTAAATACATATAAAAATTAGGGAAGTTTTGATTTAATTAAACAAAATGAAAATGGCTGTCTATCAGATTAATAAACGTTCGAAAATATAAATAAATTGATATATAAATAAACAATATAAAGAAAATTAGATAGAAGAATTCTTTAGGCATCATATCATTATATATAAAATAGATTTGTTAAGTTTTAATAATTAATTTTCCACGTAAGCCAAATAGGATTTTTTTAATATTGTTATAAGAATATTCTTTAAACAATAGAATATTGAAGCAAAACTTTCTTTTTTTTAGATTTATCTAGTATTAAAAATTATTTCTTTAATTTATTTGAATTGTTTTCAATAAACAAATGATAATTTACGACATTGCTTAGTAAGATTACCCCCGTATTTCAGAACCTTGCCTTGTTGGTTATCAATTTGACGGCGGCTAAATTCTAAATCATGTGAACTAAAAAATATTAAATTTTCTAACAGGATCTTTATTTTTAAAGTTTTTTTTGTAATGAAACGGTGTATAAAAATATATATGTATATAAACTAAAAGTCTTGAAAAAAGATAAATCTAATTGGAAAGGTTCTATATATTTCTTATCTTTACTTCATTGGTTTTTAAAAAGTGTTTGTTGCTTGAGTTCTTGAACTTTCCTTAAACCTTCATTTTTAATAGTTGTTAAACATACTTTAATCGCTTCATTAAGCTTTCTGAGTTTTCCTTCATATTTTATTTTTTGTTATAGACATTATTGTATAAGATTTTCTAACAAACTCAAAGTTGTCTTTGATAATTTCAATATCCTAATAGGATTAAATTAGAATCGGTATGTAAGCTCAAAATATGATAATTAACTCTCAGATGTTCAAGATCAAGATAAGAAAGTATGTACGTCTTGTATTTAAACTAGATTAAATTTTAATATCTTAAAAATCGAGCAAAAGTGTGAATTATAACTCATTTTTATATTCTCCGCTTTATGGAAATTGTAAAAAACTCTCTGTTACCTATCCAAATATTTTTACTTGACCAAAATTGAGGTATTTGAAGCAATGTAAGACTAATCTTCCTATTTTTCGATAAGATAGGTGAGGT
This sequence comes from Girardia tigrina, assembly GCA_001938485.1. Taxonomy (NCBI): domain Eukaryota; kingdom Metazoa; phylum Platyhelminthes; order Tricladida; family Dugesiidae; genus Girardia; species Girardia tigrina. The sequence continues at coordinate 57,706 of MQRK01238019.1, read as the reverse complement.
GCCGTATCGAGCAGTGGCAACCGGCGCCCCTTTATCTTACGGAGAGATTCTGTCCGACGAGGATGATCGGACGTGTCGATAACACTCGAAGCCCCATGGAGTTCGTCGGTCATTCGTGCATCGTTGATTGTCGGTCCTACGACCGATTCGTAGCGGTTCCCCGTCGATCAGTGAAACTCGGAACGGTGGGCTGTGCATTTACTCCACACAACCGACGTCGATCGGTTCGATGGGCCAGTTCACGTCGGCTGGCAATGCGCCATCGGGTCGCACATAACATCATCCGACTCAGTCTGACCGGTTCGTTATGTTACGGAACGGTGTGGTTACTCGGGCGTCGCATAAATTTGTGATACGAGACTCAAAAATAAAAAACAGATTAGAAAAACATTTATTCCAAGGAAAAACATTATATATTCAAAGTTTTAAATTTAGTTGTCCTCAGTTTAGTTAAACGACTGTTCATAATTTTTTTATTAATTTTCATTTCACAGAATCACCAAAATAAATTATCATCCTATTTTTAAAATATTATCTAGTTTTACAAGTTTGAACTAAATAAGTACATTGTATTACCTATAGAAATTTTCAATTGACAAAATATTGATTAGAGCTGGAGAGTTTTGCTACATATATATTGTTGACAAAAGTTTTAACAAAAAAAATTCAAAAGTAAAAAATTCAGCAATTTATTAATATATCCCTCGATAAAAACTATAACCCTCTATAAAAAATTTGGTAGATGGTGGTATTGGACATTATTGGATTTTAAATAATCACAACTCGATCAATTAATTATAAAATTTGATGATTTTTTTTTCCAAACTTACAGTAACTACTACTGGTTATGTTTAAAAACGTATTAGGAGAATATACAAACTACCAATCAATTTTTAAAAATCGAAAACTATCGAAAATAAATTTCATTTTATTCATCATTTATTCATTTTCCAGAGTTTAAGCTCTCAGTTAAGTCAAAAACTGGTATGGAATCCTCAAATGATATTCGAAATGTATTATTGAATCTTATATCACATTATCCATATTTACCCATTCGAATGTCTCCAATCCCGGTGATTCTTCTGTAATAACCATAAATTCTCGCTCACGCTAATGTACCACGTGTTTTGACCTAGTCTATGTACCAGGAGAAATATATTTTATTCCTTACGTATCAACCTTTTGAACCCTGGCCTATCTACCCTTAAGCGTTACGTAATAAGCGAACGTTCCCCTAAACAATCTTTGAAAGAAAAACAGAAGCTAATGTAGGTAGACAAAAATATTTTTTTGTTTATTCATTTTGTCTTTTAATAAGAGAATCGGGAATCATCAATCCCATTTTAAAAATAAACTTTTATCAAGTAATTCTATTCACTACTTCAATTCACATTCCTTTTAATCATCAAGAATAATGGTTGGCGAAAAAGTAAGTGTCTCTGTAAACAAAAAGGTCATGTTAAACTCGAAAAACGTAATTTTGATCTTTAAATTGAAGGTACATTAATGTTCCAAATAATTTACTTGAACGAACAGAATAAATTAGCTTCAATTTTATATCGGCAATAATTTTTGAAGCTCTTATCGTTTTAGATATTTTATTTCTTTATTCTTCCTGAATTATTGTAAGAATCGTTTATTAATATGAACAATGTCTTCTTTTGTAAGGGTCGTTTCATAACAAAATACAATGGTTTATTATTTATCATTGGTCATTTATTTTTTCTATGAAAATATATTTTTGTATTGATAAAACATTGATAAAATCGTCTCTCAATTGTATTGGATATTATTCTTTTGTAATTAATCATTTCTGGAAAAAGATTATTAACATTAATCTCTTTTATTCCTCATAAAAATGGCTGTCAAAATGACAAAAGGCGTGCCAGAACATTTTTAAAGATCGTTTACAGTTTCATATTTTGTCATATTTTTTTCAGTTAAAATTTCCGTTAATTTACGTTTTTAATAAATTATCAAAAAAACAGGAAATAAAATTAATAAGTTAAAATTAATAATTAAAATTAGATTCCATAGGGGATCTTTTACAGGTAAGCCCCGCCACTTTTTGCCAGATCCAGTTAAATGCACGCTCGCAACCTTGACCTATTTCTGATGTCTAGACATTTGAATATTCAAACGTTCGCCCTTAAGAAAGCACACCTTATCCACCTGTAGACTCATTTTGTGCAAAGATTTTCTACATTTGGACGTAAAACCAGAGATGAACTTTCTAACGCTTTCGACTCTCGTTTATGACAAGAACGGTAGTACGTTTTTTGCAAATCCACCGAGTGATCCATCAGTAACGTTTATGCAACAATGGCCACCAAATGACACTTTCAAATGTTTCTGACAGGTGGAGGTGTAATGCCCGACAGTGTCGGCAAGAAATTAGTCTTCGAAAGAGAATTTGGCAGGAGCGGTCTAAGATGAAGTCCAGGACAGTAATTATATTCATTTCTTGCTGGTTTAAAGATCTGGCAACAATCAAATTCTGCTCACAGGAATTATCGTTTGAACAGACAACCGCGGTTGACTAGAAGAACTTTCTTCGCGAAATACGCGCCTGCGGCTTTTGCAGATTCCAACAATTATCGATGGCTCAGGTCTACTGGTCGAAATCGATGAAACGCTAATATCTCATCGTAAAAAACACGCAAGGTGAGTTCTTTTTGGGTTTAGGCTTTTTGGGCTTAATTATTTATTGGGATATTATTAGGCTACATTAAGAATTTTGGACTTCGAGTGGGTCCCTAGTTTCGTCACGGCCAAAATGTAGCTCCATCACATGGAAGAATTCCTATTTCAACGGTAAAAGCCATGTTAATAATTGCTCAATCGAAACTTCTTGATCAACAAATAGCTTACCTAACTTCTTTTTAAAAAACCTACAAATGGTTATAATGTAACAATAGCCTTCTTACTTTAAAAGAAGACGTTAATTTATTTAGTATGCTTATTTATAATGATTTATAAATTCGATCCTACATTCTTAATCAATCAAGATAACAAATAGCATTACTAAAATATGAAAGATGTATGGATAGACAAACGATGTTAGTTTTTGGTTTTCTTTCGCCAATGATTGTAAAAGATAGGAAAGAAAAGATATATATTTTATGAAATCATTATGAGTATAAATCATTTTATATTTGAGTATATTTTTCAATTTGTGATGAAAATATTTTTTCTCAGATGAAACATTTATCAAAGACGATCAGAAGTTCACGAGATTGTGAAATTTCCGGAAATGACGACACATCGGCTGGTGAGATTTGTCATTACGATATAATTTTCAAGTTATTTAAGAAATTAGTTAACATATTTTAAGATAGGGAAATTACATTGAAGAATAGCGATTGAATTTTTATTATTAATTTATTATAAGTAAAGCACGGATTGTATTGAAATTTCATTTTATTTGGACACATATTCATGTATAATATATATATATATATATATATATATATATATATATATATATATAA
>MQRK01238019.1:40181-54165 GCA_001938485.1 Girardia tigrina | reverse complement strand
TATATATATATATATATATATATATATATATAAGCGCAATTTGCACATTTTTTGAATTAGGAAGAGTTACGAAGACAGTGGCATTTTCATATTGCAACCTCAACTCAACAGTTTATGACTATCAAGGCAGTATTTGAGCCACATCTACAATGCCTGAACGGTTCGAAAAAGTTCAAAAGTTGGTCGCCGCAGATTCTTCAATGTATGTCTTTCGTGGGCAGCCGCTCTAGACCAGCCACGATTGAGCTACCACCGTCTGCTTGAGAAACGTGATCTTAAGCCCTACCGTCCGCAACACTTACAAATGCTCCGCGATTGCGACTTTAAGAGGCCAGAAGAGTTTTCTAAAACTATTGTGGACAGATTCGACGCCGACCCTCACTTATTGGACTACATAATGTGGACAGACGAATCTTTGTTGCACCTATCTGGAGCAGTGTTAAGACACAACAATGTCCGGTGGGATCCAAAGAATTCACATGCTCAAGAGCAGATTCTAAACTCTAACCAAGGAATTATGGTGTGGTGTGAAGTAACTTCGGTGGGTGTCTTGGGACCTTACTTCTTTGATGGCCCAGTCAATGCTGATGCCTATCTACACCTTCTGTAAACAACTGTATGGCCTTATGCGAGATACAAGAGGCTTACCTTATAGCATGACGGGGCTCCTTCCTATTACACAACTTCAGTACGCAGCTTGCTCGACGAAAGGTTTCCTCAGTGGTGGATTGTTAGAGGTGGTCCAATGGAGTACCTCCCTCGTTCGCCTGACTTAACTGTGTGTGATTACTTCCTCTAGGGCTACCTGAAGGCGCATGTTTACCGCACAAGGCCTGTAACCAATGCTGAACTCAGAGACATGATAGAGTGCATCATTTATACCACAGGACATGATCAAAAAAAGTATGTCATGCCGCGTATGAACGGTATGAACAGTGCACTAACTTGCAGGGAAACCAACTGCGAATATGATCTCATTCAGAACACTCTCTGCATGTTGGCAAATACAGATGTACCATTAACTTTGCATTTTCTTTTATTTTTACAGATTTACATACAAAATAATTTCATCCCATTACTTTTGGAACACCCTATATATATACAAAAACGTATGCAAACGTTCCAAGTAATTAAAGAGTTAAAGAACACTGAGCATTATTTTGAACAATATCACTATTTACATTATTCCTTCCTCGACATAATATTTTTGTAATCATCATAAAGGTCGAAATTTTAATTAATATACCAATCCTACTTTAACATTTCGCACATTGTGGTATAAAAGGGGAACTAGCGGGCCACCTTTATTCACTACAATAAATTGGTTTTTTTAATATTGAGAATTTAATTTAAAAATACTGGGAATCAATTTTAAAAATACTGAGAGTTTTTTTTACTGAAAGTAAAAATACAGGCCTTAATTAATCTACTAGTTTACGGACCTTTTAACGTTACTACAAATTAAATTTTACAGAAACTGAGAAAATGTTCAATGAAAAATACACTATTAAAATACACCATTTTATTTTAATTTTTTTTCATTTTTTTAGAAATTATTTGAAATTTAATAAAATTAAAATACTTTGTTTTAAACGACATTTTCTTTTTTTAATAAATTTTCATTTTTAAAATATCGGTAATTCAATATCGGTTACAAACTTGATTAGGTTCACTGGTGTTAAGTCACTGAAAGAAAACTGTGAAATAAATTTATAAAAATCAATATTTTGAAACTTTTACTTTAGAGAAAAATTATTTATTTATTAACATTCTATTTTATTTATATTTTGATTTTATATATTATTTTGAAGAGTATGACTAACTCTATTAAGAACACCAATATGATTTCTAATACTTTTACTGACATCACAACTCGAATTATCTCCAGGACAATTCTCACAAAACGTTCGTAGTTACACACCGTTCCTGATTGATAAATTAGAATTCTATTTCTAAACCTCCAATTATTCTAACAAATTTAAATTACAATTCCTTACTAACATATTTAACATATAGGGAGCTTAAAGATACATGAACGAAAATCCTTTCTCCTCGGAAGTCAGACAAGTGTCGGCCATATTTAATTACCTTTTTCATCCTCATAAGTATCTTTTTAATAAACGGACTATCCCTTTACATGAGTGAAAACAGTATAATCTAAGGGAAACCTGATCATTCGTATAAATTTTTGATAAAAATGATCAAGGATGGAAGAATGTTTTTTCACTCTTTTACTGGCAAATCTGTTATTTTAGGGAACGAAATTCATGATATTTAGAAATGGGAATTTTTATTTCAGAATGACAAATACTTGTCGCCTATGTTTTTGTATGTTCACAGATACCTGTTCTCCGCTATAATTATATGTTTAATTAAGTGACTTGTTGATAAGATGTTATAATTTTAATTTTAAAATGTCAATGTACTATGAAGCTTCTAGGAATTGGACATCTAAAATATATAATAATTCATGTATAAGACGTTTATAAATATAAATAGTAGGCTTTAAAATATTTTAAAAATTTGTATACTCTAATTTTGGTATCGTATTTTGTGAATATGTATGTTAGATTTATTGTCACAGCGATATATTGTAGGTAAAAAAGACTTTTTATAACACTAAATAGATGCTTCTTATCGTAAATTTTTATTACATGTAATAATTTTTGAAAAAAAGCTTTGACTGTTTTAAGCAAATGAATAAAGAAGACAAGATTAGAAGTAGACTAGAGCAAAGAAAAAACGTAAAAATTATATACTACTTTTTGGGGACAAAATCAAATCATTAATATTTTTTACGAAACAGAGAGTTAATGCGACTATTTTGAATCAACTATAAGAGAAAGTTTACTCTTTTGTGAGAGAAATCAAATGTGAATATTGTTCTGTGAGGATGACTCAGAAAGATTATAAAAATGTTCATATGAATGTTCATAAATATAAAATCTTTCGATGTTGTGGAAGTGACGAGTTTTTCATTTGGATAAGGTGCACCAGCGGCTTGTGATCGGTTAATATTTCGAATTGGCGGCCTGAAGAAAAAATTGAAAAATGTGAAACAGCATCATGAATTGCTAAGAGTTCTCGATCGAATGCTTAATATCGGGTTTCAGTGTCTGAAAGTTTTCAAGAAAAGAATTCAATAGGCTCAAGTATCTGTCCCCTCTTTTGATGCAATGCAGCTCCAATTACGATATCGGATGCGTCGCAGGTTAAATGTAACTGGTAATGATGAGTCATAGAACATAAGAGTTGGACAATCGAGAATTTGTTTCTGAATTTCGGAAAATTGAGAAGTAAAATCTTCAGTCCAATTAGATTAGTGCTAGATTACCGATAATGTTAATATGAGACGACACTTAAGCGAGTGTTCGAAAAGAGCGATCAAATATCCATTTCATTGGTTAAATTGTGATATCTGAAAAATGACGAATTAAGCATTTAAAAATTTAACAAATTTCACATTCGAACAATTTGATTAATAAAGCCGTATCGGATAGCGTTATGTTTTTGTTGTGTTTCTCTCTGACCAAAATCGATCCACAGTCCTTCAGAGAACGACAATAATCTTTGGTTCAATGTTTCTTGCGTTCGAGGAGGCCTTATCCATATGTGAAATCTTTCAAATTGTTCTTAAAATGTAGATATTTCTACGTTTAAGATAAGATAACGGTTAGGCAGCTTCAAGTGTTGATAATTTTACAGTATTGAGAAGCCCTATGTTGAGCAATTTTAATGATTGTTGATTTATATGGTGTAATGCAACTTTATCCAACTTCAAAAGTTCTTAGTGTTCTGAGGAGCATTTTCACGAATGTATCATTGTTTTATATATAATCTATCAAGTTCCCCTCCCTGGAAGTGGAACTTAGAAGCCTCTACTCTCCATACCTCAATCATTATGATTTATTCCTCTATGATTATCTCAAGGATTAGTTTTATGGGGATTTCTAAATAGACTTCTTCAATTAAACGTCTCTACCAGTTTAAAATTCGCAAACATTTTGCATACTTTTTTTTACATTTCAAGTTATAAATGAACCCTTATTTATATTCACATTTACATTCATATTGATAATACTGGTCACGTGATATTTAGTTATAAATAAAATATTTTTTGAATAATATGTAATATATTTTTTATCTTCACTAAATATTTTTTCTGACTTTTCTTTTCAAATGCAAAAGTCCCAAGAGAATATTGTTTGATGAAAACTCTATTTTATTTTACTAAAAGTCAATTAACAATTTTCAATAATATTCCGTCAATCATCCTCTGTCAAATGACAATATGGTTCAAATGGATTTTTATTTTAATAATTATATTAATCTGTTTTTTTTCATCTATTTTTTTTTGATTAAAAAATACTTTATTTTAGTATGCTTTATCGGAGATGACGGTTCAAGTTACACTCATTTAATGATGTTGAGCAATTCCAAGTATACACCTATGACCCATAATGCGGGATCTCCTGGAAGTCTGAGACATTTAATTCATAACAAGGATCTTAACCAAACAAACTTGGAGCATAATGTGTTTAATTATTCCGATAATATCATCAATAAATCGACTTATATGCCACCGAATTTCGGTCCTGGAAAGCTTCAATTAAAATGTTTTTCATCGTCAGTAGGTTATCAATCCGATGAAAAAGAAACAGAAAATTATTCAACGTTGAAGGAGAAAATTCAGGCAGATTTAAACTCGATGAATGTAGATAGAAATGTTCATACAATATCCATCGCAAACCACAGTAATCCGCTGGAAAATCCTAATTTCTGTCAAAAGCAGAGAGATCTAAACTCCCCATACGTTACATCGAGTTTTGTTTAGGCTGTCTTAGTTAATTGCAAATCATGTCAATTAAAGCAATTTTATCAGTTAAGAAGAAAAAAACTCTTAGTATAAAGATTAAATAATCTTTTATTTTTACATAATTCCTGTTTTTTTTCGTTTGTAAATAAATTGTAAATAATGTTTTATTATAATTATTTTGAAAAGCGTCTGTTTCAATATGTTACCAAACATTTTGACCAAATTTTGGAATGCATGTTTTCGACTGATCAGTATGAGTTGAGGACGTTTCTCGGTTCATTGTCCATATGTAAACTGAATAAATTTTTGTCATTTTATGTTTTAAAGCAATGGAAATATAAAATGTTTTTGTTTTTTTTAATTAAAATGTTTTTTATAAGATACCCCCAAGAATAGGATTCTTGTAAAGAAATTCGTTAGTATTATGTACTTATTCTTTTTTTGTCTTCTTCTGCTACTTGGAATTGGAAATATGATCTTAATTATTAAATTTTTTAAATTTTATATTGTATAATTTGGAATAATATTTATTTATTATTTTATAGAATCGATTAACTTATTAACATTGTAAATTTATTCTTTTTTTGACCTTATTAATTAAAATTATTTATCAAGTTTTTCATACAAAAGTATGGCTGTAAAAATTGTATATTTGTTTCATTTATTTCGCCTTCAAATTTTCTACGTTTCAATTTTTGTATTATTATCTTACAATTTTTTTAGTTTCTTGATTATTTACATTTGCTGATACAGTAGAGCAGTGGCTTTCAACCAGGATTCCCCCAGTACACTCAGGGGTTCCGCAATTTCTAAATTTCTAAAAAACAACAACGAACCAATAAACATATTAAATCCAATTGCGAAAATATATTTTATTATTATTTATTGTTTAAATATACTAAACTTAACTAAATTAATCTGAATACGTTTTGGTTACTGGTTGATAATGAATATCCTACAATTACCTATAAAGCGCTGTGACCTCTCTTGCCATTTCCAACTTCATATTTGGGAGACCACCATCAAATACAAGAAACGATCCTAATTTTTGTCTGTGAAAGAAGAATTTTTTGGTCTGTCAAAACTCAATGGAATCTTAGAGTTGTGCAAGAAACACCAGTCTCAGATTTCCCTCTCGGGTTTTCATAAGAATAAATTTAGTCTATTCAAACATGTACAATTTTGTTTTAATTTCCTCAACAATCGTGTACAATACTGAACATAAATATTTGTATTTCATTTTAAAAAATAAATGATGTTGTCAGTAAAGAATTGATTCTTTTATACCAAATGTACGATGCATTAAAATTAGTGAATATAAAGGAATGTAAATAGAAATATAAAATTATTGTTTTTACTATTCGACCAAAATGTCTAAGTTCTCAAACGTTGGTTTTTTCATATTGTATAATCATGTTTTGTATATTTTACATCAAAAAATGTTCAAAATAACAGCAGAAAGGAATCTGAAGAAAAACTATGAAACTGAGATTAGATTAATATTATTGTAATTACAGATGATTGGATATTTTACATCAAAAAATGTTCAAAACAACAGCAGAAAAAATCAGTAATTATGTTCTCAAACGTCGGTTTTTTCATATTGTAAAATCATGTTTTGTATCTTTTACATCAAAAAATGTTCAAAACAACAGCAGAAAACATTGAATAAAATGAATCTCGAAGTCATCGAAGATCAGCTTATCACCAAAATTTGGAAAATTAAAGGCTTAATATTACTATTTTTGTTTCGTAATACAATTATATTCTCAAACGAACATTCTCGAGATATTCTGAGGTTCAGTTTTTAAAACACTTTGAGATTCTTAAATATATTAGGTATTTTGCTTCATCGATTTTGTTGCTCTGATTAAATCGCTAAGATTCTGACAATTTTGGCTCCATACAATTCGTGATCCTTATTGAGATGTCTCGTTTGACACGTCTTTGTTTTATAAGTCTTTTTACTGAAGGTTTATTCTTTGGTATTGATCCTCATTGTCGTTTCAATCAAAGCGGGAGTGGCCACCACTTCGTGGTCTTTCGTGACATGCCTATTGAGTTAATCTGGCTCAGCTTCTCTTTCTTTTTGACTAGTTTCGATACATTTGTTCTTGTTTGATGGACCCCGCCTAATCTTATTATGGGGTTCACATACGTATCATAATCTACAGTGGGGTCTCTGTGAATAAAATGAATCCCGAAGTCATCGAAGATCAGCTTATCCCTCAAAAAGTTAATGTATATCTAATCACAGAAATTCAGAGATGATTAGTTTTCATCCGACTGCTCTTCTTCCTTATTGGCATTGTAGTGGTTGCAGATTAGTTTGATGTACTAGAAATATTTCGCTGTGTAACAATTTTGCAAAAGCTCATTTAAAAGCGTAAGACCAATCTTTAATCTTTATTCCGAAATATAATGTTTTAGTTGCAATTCTTGCAAGGTTTATTTTTGACAGTGTCAATAAATTATATCTCTGTTGGTTTAGGTTTTTTTTCTTTTCTTTATGCTGTTTATGCTGCGTTGATGTACTGAAAAGAGCTCTATATAAAACGCTTTAGGGCCAATTTTAGGATTACAGTTCATTATAAATGTTCATTTTTCCTTTGTTTATCGCATAAATATCGCATTATGTTTAAACCTAAGTGACATTTGCCATGAAGTTAATGTGAGTGTTTTATTTTTTGTGTGCTTTATTTTGTTGCTTTATTATTAATTACTGCTGGAGAGCCCTGTAACTTTTATTCATAAATATATGTGACTATATTTGACCAATTTGGTTAATCTTTGATTACAGGTTTGCTTTTGATCCACCTGTCCCCCATATGACAATCCAGACATTAAAGATGTATAAGTAAGATCGTCATCAAAGAACGCCAATATCTTCATGTAATAAATATATTCATAAACAGTGTCACCCTCGTAATACTTTAAATTATAAAAATAATCATACATAGAACTAATTATCAACCCTATGGGGCTAACCATAAAGATATCACGTTTTTTTCAATTATTTCGCTACCCCCTTTTGCAAAGTGTCACAAATGTTTAGTTCCATATAATAAACATGTCACAACATCTATGCCCCCTTTCAAAATTTTTAACTTTTAACAAAGTTGGATTATCAGATAAAAGAGTGAATATATTGCTGAATAAGGAAAATGGGATATTAGTTGAGCAATCATGAAATAAAAGAGAAAATAAATAAAGGTTAAAAGATGAGTTTTAAAAGGAAGAACTTAAATCAAATGTGGCATTTAGTGTATAAACTGTGTACCGTATGTACCATACTCAGTGGATGACCATATCATCAAACCAACAGTATAAACGTTGTAAAAATACTTTATTAATATCACAAAGACAATTAAGTGATATCATAACATTTCAGTACGATCATATAGTTTTGTCATTATCATACATCTGGTATGTCAGATCAAAAATCTGTTTTCCTCCCAATAGCATTTCTGGTGCTGTAAAATCATAGGAAGATGTGAGTTTTCTTCTATTGAAGTATTTGCACCTCCAAGTTAGTTGTGTCCACATCTTCTTCCTTTAATCACTCAACATTCTGGTAGGTTTAATTTTGTTTTGCAAAACTGATTGTGCTTTGCGTAAAAGCTGATGCATTTTGTCATACAACGACAGCAGAAAATAAACAACAAAATTGCCACGTACAGATTTTAAGAGAATTTTGAAACCAAGGAAGCTGTGAGAAGTTATTCAATTTTTCTGGAAGAATAATTTCATCTATAAGCATTTGACTGAGATAGAAATTTTGAAAATTGTGCTTACCTTGATCAGAAGATTGTGTTTTTAGACCTTGAGAATTTCGAATGTTCAGAACTGGAAGAGGCATAAATCGTTTCGGTGAAACTTTCAGCAAATCACTTCCAAATTTCAATCTTCTGTATTCAATAAAAATTTTGGAACAAAGTGAGATACCCCGAGCCTTGAAGTAAGTGTACATTTTCAGCATCGTGATATGTAGCTGCAAAATTTTAATCTTGTACTGTACCCTAGAGGTATTGTAAAATATGATAAAGACAACCGAATAGTCAAGTCACTGGAAATACTGTAATTAATACATTTTGACTTACGTTCTCAGCATCTAATTTCACACGATCACCTAAATCACACTTACGGTAGGTTCTGTGGTGTCGGATCATCATTTCATCTTTTTAAACTCCGTTTGTTTGGTTTTATTTTTTATTTACCTTTATAATATAATTTTTTATACTTGCATATTTTTTATCAAGCTCATATTACTTTGGTGTAATATTGGTATTGTTGTACATTATTAGATTCAACCAATACTGAAATATTTCTTTTAATATATTATTTTTACATTTATTTTGATAAAAATACCCTTCGAAAAGTAAATATCATTTTATTATATTTATATAAAATTGTTTTTTTCAGAATACAATACATTTTTTTTCACATTTTAAACAACAATGTAATAAAAATATAAAATAATATATTATATGGTAAGTGTACAACAATAACAGATGAAAAGATATGAAATGTTAATGCCATATAATTTTTGTCCTATTATTTTCTATATATCATTTTAAAGCCAGAAATTTTTAGTAAAATTAAAGTAACCTCTTAGGAGTGCGATAATGTATATGTACCACTCAAATTGTTTTAATCTCTTGTCAGTCATATTTAAACAAAAGATCATAAAAATCATTAGTGTAGAATATACATTGTAATGATATACTTTTAATTGTTAATGAGAAATAATACATTACAAATGTTAAAATATGTTAAAATATTTTGTAATCGTTTATGAGAGAGTTGAGGAAGTCACGGCTTTTGTGAAGACGGCAACTTCCACATGAACATTGTGACGACCATTTTACATGGATAATATATTTCCTTTATTATATTACTAATATATTTATTAGAAACAGTAGATATATAAATATATAAATAATGTCAATCATGGAATCATTAATATGAATGAGGTTATTAAAATTGGTCGTGGGATAAGATAGTTGTATTTGTTGATCGTGCTGTAATTAATTCAGTAAGTCAAGTTTTATCGTAAAATAGTTTGAGAGGTCTTATAATAATAATCATTGAAAATTAAAACAAGATTAAATTTGACTGGAATTTTCCCAATATCGATAATAAAATAATTATATAATTTTATTATTCCAACTCATTTTAACGAAATAATACGTTTCTCTCACTATTTATTCAAGTTGTCAGTCACGGAATGTAATGGCTTGACGGACAGAACATTTTGTTTGTCCAAGAAACAATAATTTGTTTTAATTATCCTTTGTTTTAATCAGTCTTTTATTTAGTACTTGAATTGTTGTCTATATAGACATAATATTATTAAATAATTTTATTGTTAAAAGCACTGAAACAATTATTATAAAAAACATTTATTAACATCACAACTTCCAGAAGACCCTTCAAAGTTTTTCATCATTCTAATTGGTTTTATTTCTGTCCTTATAATAATGAATATCCGAAACGTAAAATATTATTTTTTAATTTCCAAAAATATTTTTTTTAATTTATAATTTTAACCAATTTATTATAAAAACTCTAAATAAATAAAACTATTTTATTAAATTGTAAAACGGGAATTTAAATTTAAATTTTATTATATTAAACTTCCCAGTCACAAATAAAAGGTGGGCCAAAAGTAACTACACAATTTATTTAACCTATAGTTTCTTTTCCTTTTATTAAATTTAACAAACAATAAAACAAAAATAAATTTTAAAAGTTATATTTTATTAATTTATCCTTTAAAGATTACATTATTTAGGTGTTTTCCATTTCCCGATTGACAAATTCTACATCTTTCTATGGCAGTTGTGGTGATGTCATTCCTCACCACATTCAGTAATATTGAACTCCAATAATGTCAAATCTCATGACATTACTAGAGTTCAAATTCCGGTGATTTCATATGTCATGACATCACCGGAATGTGCAATTACAAGGTCAATTTCAATTGCATGAACTGACCCCGGGGCATATTATATAATATTGCCTTCATATAAAAGGGGGAGATTTCCAAATTTAAATGGTTATTGTACCCAATCTATATTTAATTTAAATATATTTTTATTAGCCGAATTTGTGTTCTTTACAGCAGTTTTCATTACCCTTTATAAAACTGATGGCTTAATCGATCTTATTTCCTCGGTTATAATTTTCTTTAGATCTGATATTGAACTTGGGTTTCTTTTGTATACACAGTCTTTTAGATAACCCATTAAGAAGAAATCAGGTGCGTTAAGATCTGGAGATCTTGGAGGCCACTCATTGTTACCACGTCTTGAAATGATTCTATCACCAAAATTATCTCTTAGCAAATTCATAGTCTCATTTGCAGTGTGACATGTGGCCCCGTCCTGTTGGAACCACATATCCGATTTATTTTCGATGAATTGTTAAACAATCTCTCTGATCATTTGACGATATCTTATTCCATTCACATTGATTTGGTGACCATCAGTATCTTCGAAAAAAATAAGGCCCAATTATTGCTTCAGAAGTAATACTGCACCACACTGTGAATTTTTGAGGATTTGAAGTTTGTACAATAACCTCCATGGGATTTTCTGAACCCCAGAACCTCCAATTTTGCTTCTTTATATACCCGTCCATCCAAAAGTGAGCCTCATCAGTCATTATCATTTTGTCAATGAAATCTGTAATTTCGACCACCATTTGCAGAATTCTGACAGAATAATGAACTCGTTTTTTGAAAATCATTCGGTTGAAGTTTTTGGCAGATCTGAATTTTATAGGCTTTCATTTTCAGATCAATTTTTAAAATTCGCCTAAGAGATGTCCTCGAAATATTCAGATGACTCGAACGTTTTCTTGTTGATAATCTTGGTTTGAATTGAACATTTTCTTCTACGCTTTGGATATTTTCTTCGGATCTCACAATCTTAGGACGCCCAAATCTTGGCAAATATATCACACATCCAGAAGTCAAAAATTTATTTAAAATATTTTGTTCTTCTCTCTGGAACATTTTAAGTTTTATAACGCTTTTGAAATTCGCGCTGAACAGAAATAATTGAATTATTGAATTTTATTTAATATTCGACCATAAATATTCTTTGCTCTGTTGTGTATCTTGGCATGATAAAAATTCAAGGCTTTTGGAATAAAATAATTTTAAAAATTTTAAACAAAAGTAAACCTGAAAAAAATTAAACAGAATAAATTGTGTAGTTACTTTTGGCCCACCTTTTATATTATAAAAAAATCCATAAATAGTTATTAGCGTTTTCTTTTCGTGTAATAAAAAGCACCCTGCTTGGCTAAAGCGATAATGGGGCGTAATTACCAAGTATCGCGATGGAGAGGTATAGAATAACAGAGTATAAAGGGAAACACAAAGTACGGACACCATTTAGGATTCTGTTGACATAATATTTGTGATTATATCAGAACGAGAGGGATTAAACCGAAATTTGTATACATGATTTTAGTAGAATGTATAATATGAGTGTTATTATTGTGTTGTGTCTATTTTAATCTTTTGTACATCAGTAGAATAAAAAAGTAAATTAAAAAGTAAAATTTCATATATTTAACCTGGTATGGTCGCCATATTCAGAACACTAATATTATTTCCAATACTTTTATTGACATTCAAAATCGAATTGGCTCCAACCAATTTTCCACAAAACTTTCGAATTAGCACTTTTTAAAGACACAATGAAAAAAAAATAGAGCTAAGATAGTATAATCCAATCCCTACAGCCATAATATCAATGTGATCGTTGAAGACAATTTAGAACAATTAGAGATGCCTTGAATATATTGATAAAAGATGAATCTCGCAAAGATTGAACGGAAATTTCGTCAGAGATAGAATTTATTTTGAATTGCACAATTCAGGCAAACAATGGTATATCACCAGCGGAAATAATATTTATTTTTATTAAAAAAAATATAAATGAATTTAATTTCGATTAAATTGGTTTAAATAAAGAGTATTACTACATTTTTTGGATTAATAAAAACGTAAATTGTTGTCGTCTTTTAATATCGAAAATGTTGGAGAGGTTCCAAAGACTTATTACAATAACTATTTGAATTTATTGTAATTAAGCCAACAAATTTCATACTTGACAACCTAATATTAATTTTTTGAAGAGAGTTTTTTATCAAAAAATGTACAAAATTAACAATTTATATCTAATTTTATATATTATCGTAATAATCAAAGTAATCAAGGTATTCTTCCTCATAACTTTAATTATTCAAAGACATTGAAAATTAGTGGATCAAAACACATGAGGAATCATTAGGTAGCTTATAACTTGAAAATTAATAAAGTGAAACTTACAATATAAAACCGAAAATATATCAATATTGATGAGTTTGTTTTCTTAAATGTCCTTGGTTTTTAATTTCTTTTTTTTATTATTTTTTATTGAATTTGATTACTACAATTATTTTGATATCTGCATACATGTAACTTTTATTAACTTAAAGAAATATAATTTTCTAAAATAATATAAATAAAACAAATAATATTGAAGAAATTACCATTCATAACCAGGAGATTGACATTCCTCTTTATTTTCCAACAAAATGTCAATTTTCAAACGAAAAAGAAAGACAGAAGTTAGAAATTTGGAAATAAAAATTCATTTATTCTTTATTTATTTATTTAATGTTTTTGTTTGAACTAAACTTTGTAAAGATTAGAAAGATTATATTATTTTGGCTTTAAGCGATATTTATTTATATTTTGGAAATAATATATAAAGTGTTATATTTGAAGATTTTAAAATGCTTCGACCTATATTGATCATCATCAACAAATATTTATTTATTTATTAACAGAAAACTATTACTAAATAGTATTTATAAAAGAGTCAATTTTATGAAAATTTTAAATTTAATTTGAATATTTTTTATTGGATGAAAAAAATATTATTTTATTTATTTAATATTGAAACTGTTTTACATTTTTCAAATTTTGATATTAAATAAATGGTTACGGTGTCTCAACAGCAATGATTCACCATACAAACAAAGGTTATCGATAACGTTCTATTTGATTTTTTCCATTCTTTTTATTAGCTTACTTTCTATATATATATATATATATATATACACGCTTAATAGGGTTTTCGAGAGACCCGTTTGCACATTAATCTTTAG
>MQRK01238019.1:21579-35884 GCA_001938485.1 Girardia tigrina | reverse complement strand
ATATATATATATATATATATATATATGTGTGTGTGTGTGTGTGTGTATACCAATGTTGGATTTATAATAATAATTATTATTTGTATTTTAAAATAAACAATACAATTATTTTGTCATTACAATCGACACGTCCCTACAAATAGGTCAGTAATTAAACACAGAAATTTTTCTAAAGCAACAATTAAAACCAATTTTTTAGTCAATGCAAAAAGAACAAGCAAAATTAATTTTTAGTAAAAAAACTGCATCGTATTTTATTCATGAAATGCTTTTTTTTGTCACGTATAATTAAATTTTTCGTGTGGGAATAAAATTAGTTGGAATTAGTGAAATTTAATTCGGCGCTCTCTCCGCTTCTTTTTCCACGTTCTCATTTGTCCTCTTTTTCTCTCTCACTCAAAAAGAACAAAAAAAAGAAAGAAACAATTCTCTTATTAAAAATTAAAAATAATTTATTCTATTAAATATATATTTTTTGTTTGAAAACAAAAACATTGAAATTTTATTTCTTCATTAACAATTTATTATTTTCTAAAATTTTCAAGTAAATAAATTTTTATTTATTAATCTTATTTTATCGGGAGATATAAAAAAGTCTCTCATTGATAGAAATACAAAACTCCGGAAACCGTTATCAAGTAATCGTGACAGAGAGTTTCCGCTTATCAAATAGATATAAATATAAATATAAATAAATATTAATATAAATAAAGAAAACATTATTGAGATTAGAGTAATTTATAATTATTTTTCACAAGTTATTCAAGCATTATATGATTTTTTTTCTATACATAATAAAATCCTAAATAATCTGATTAAAACAATAAAAAATATTATTTATCAACATTTAAAATGTTTGTTTATTTATATTAAAAATTATGATAATATTTTAAAAGCTTTTTTTTAATTTATTAACATTCACAAAATAATAATCTATTTCCTTTTATTTTTTAAAAATTAAAAATAATAAATTGAATTTTTATTATTAAATTTGCAATAAATTTATGGAAAATCTCTGTTAAAAAATTAATATTTAACTGAAATCATAAATAAACTATTTCAATGATTTTATGACATGAATCAATGAATATTTTGTTTTTATTTTCAAAAAAAGCCATTATGCTATATTAAAGGGCGGAAAAAAATACTTAAATTTTTGTTTTAACAAATTTGTGGTTACAAAAGGATTTTTTCGTCATTAATTTGAAAACAATTTTTAACATTTTAACGATTATTGATAATTAAAACACTTTGGGTAATCTATTTTGTAAGAGAAAAGCAATTTGAAAATCGTAGATTTAAAGATTTGATTTTAGAAAAATAAATATTTGAAAAAAATCAAAGTAATTTTGTTTTTATTTCACCTTTATGGTAATATTTCACGTGAAGGGATTGTAAATTCTAAGTAGTATATATACAGCGACTATAAAGAAGATTAAAAACGGACATTTGAAAAAAATATACAAGGTGGTCCAAAAAGCCTTTAATACTAAGGATGCCATAAAGTCTTTTGAGAAATTTTGTATGATTTAAGAAGGGAAATCTGAAATCTCTACCGGCGCTACAGTGCCACAGCCATTTTACTGCTCACGCTTTGTTAATTCTACCACCAACTGCTTTCACTACAGCAACTTTAATAAATGGAAGCAACCAATCTAACTTTCGTACAAATTTTTCTTCACAGTTCTTGAGGGTACTTACCGTTTTGGTACCACCGTTTTGATCCTTGGTAAATTCATTTTTAAAATGTTTAGCCGTAGTAAGTATGATCTGTTATGCCGAATTAAGCGACCGACTTGCTTAATTCACCAACTCGGCAATATTTTTAAAAAATTTTAATTTAATTTTGAAAAAAATATGTATTTAATATGAAAAAAATCGATTTAGTATGAAAAAAATATCAATCAAATATGAAAAATATCAATTTTTATTATGAAAAATTATCAATTAAATATGAAAAGTTCTGTATTTAATATGAAAACATATCGATTTAATTTGAAAAATTATCAATTTAATATAAAAAATATGTATGTAATATGAAAAATTGTACTTAATATAAAAATATGTATTTAATATAAAAGATATCAATTTAATATAAAAAATTATTAATTTAATATGAAAACAAGTTTTTAACAAAACACGTTTGCAATTCAAAATTTTCAATAACTAAGAATAAAATTTTACATTTGGAGTCTATTTTGCATAATGAATTAAGATTTTTTCAAATTTAATTTATATTCTCTCATTTTAAATACAGAAATTTTCATAATAAATTAATTTTTTCATTTTAAATTGATATTTTTCCATATTAAATATATGGAGAATTTATATATATTAAATATATATTAAATATATAAAAATTTTATTTTTAAATGAGAAATTTTCATAATAAAATGAAAATGTTTCATTTAGTTAGTGAATTCGTCAAAAATTGACTAGTTCATAAACTCGGCAATTACACTATTTCTGCAAATTGTAGAAACAAATAGAAACAGTGGGATTCAAAATCGCTGGGATTAAAAATGCCTACTATGGTCCTTGAAATCAGAAAAAAAAAATTTGGTTATCTACAAACGAACATCATGCTAAAGTATCTAGACAAACACCACTAAATAAAAATACATCTACTGCTTCTCTCATTATATAATTTTATATATTTTTCTTTGGTGTTATTGACATAAATGAAACCATTGATTTCCATCGTTAAATTAACTTTAGTGAAAACATTGTTGTAATTTTGAAACTAGTAAATCAAAAAATTAATTAATTTTTATATCCATTCTTTATGCACACAGAACTCTACTTTGTCAACAAAGTTTTAAAATTTAAAAAGTTTTATTTAAAAAAACATTAAAAATTAATATAAACTACTTATAATTTATAAGTAGATATCTGCCATTAATATTGTTTGGGAACTCCGAATTTTCAGTTTTTCCCCATTTTGGGATCTTAAAAATTTTTTTTCAATCATATTTTTACATAATCATTTATTGTCATCCAGTATGAGTGAGTGTGTAAATTTTGAAGAAAATCGATTGAGTAAAAGACATTCGAAAACAGGTTTCTAAATTCCATGGATATATATAAGAATGGAAAAAACATAAAAACAAGTATTAACTGGCACAAGTTAATACTTTAGTTTGAGGATATGTGTAGTGTCATTTGTAAATAGTTGTCTTTGAATTCTTTTAAATAAATACAGTCTCAAGACTTAATGAGCACCTTAACAATTTTAATTTATTATTCATATGTTTCCCTTGGACGGATATATTTGTGTTAAAAGATAACACCGCAAGTTTTTTAAATGATTTACCATTTTGAAGACTGTTTTATAAAAAGGAATATCCTTTATACAGGACAGCCCAAAATTAAGACAACAAACGTAATGATTCGATTTTCCCTCAAAATTTATTCTTATATCTTCCCTTTCGATCATTGCTTCTTTATTTTACTCGATCACGCTTCATAGTCTTTGTCGATTTTTATAGTTTTCACCATTTTTCGCGATTATTTTATTTCAAATTCATTTTACCAATGTGGCTCGCTACAAAATAATAATGCCACATCATCATTGTATATTTATCGTAGAGGAATATTATTTAAACAACAAGGATGTAATCAAGACCATCGCAGCTTTTAAAAGGAAGTTTTGATCGTCTCACTGCATTAAATATTTGACCTATCATGATTAATAAATAAATTTTAACATATAGGGAGTGTTTCCATGAAATATAAAAAAACAAATCGATCAACAAAAATATCGAGAGTCAAAACCTGTCTCCAAGATAACCAAACTGCTTCTCAAAGAATAAGCAGATTTTCTTTACAACGCATCATGAAACTCGACCTGGACCTCTTCCAAAACAGGTTTCAAATAACGCAGCCCATTTTGGCCAATGCTTCAAAACAGTGATTTGAATTTGCTAAAGCGATTATTACGTTGATGGAAGAGAAGTCTACCAATATCCAGAAAATCTAGTTTAGTGACGAAGCTCATTTTCACCTGCATAGCTTTGTCAACAAGCAGAACAAGCGATACTGGGGACGAGAATGTCCACATGTAATGATTGTAAAACCATTATAATCAAGAAGGCTAATATTAAGGTGTACCATCTCACTTGAAACTATTATTGGACCGATATTGATCGAATCTACTGTTACTGGAGTGGTTTATCACCACAAAGAAGCACTTCCACAGATGAGGGAATTTGGCATGGTGGAAGAATTTCGGTTGATGTAGGACGGAACATATACGCATCGAACCAAAGACGTTTTTACGCTTTTTTGAAATGAATTTGGACTTTGATTCTCCAAAATAGTCTGGAGGAGGAATAGAAAGTCAACCTTACTTTCTGGACCTCAATTCTTGCAAATGGTTTCTTTGGGGTTATCTCGAAGACAGTATCTACTGTAATTGGCAACAAACTCTTGATAAATTGAAGAGCGCTATTTCTTCAAATATTGAGCAGATAAAACCTGAAATGATGGTAAAGGTCATTGAATGGTTTGAAAAACGAATTAGAAACATCATTGCATCTGGAGGAATGAACTTCGAGATGCTGTTTTATTAAATTATAATATTTTAATGCAGATTTTTTTAAAATAGTTTTCGATTAATTCATTTTAGTACTATAATTCGCATCTCACTCATATTAAATTGATGATTTGAAAATGGTAAAATAATCACCGCACATTTTAATTGTGGCGATTCGAATAAAAGCAAAGATTTTGTCATTTATATTCTTAATAATTTTTATAGTCAATTAAAATAATAAAGAGACTTCTGAATAAAACCTGAATAAATTAAAATTGTAACATCAATTTAAAGGTTTTCGTTCTGATATTGAAATAAATTGATCAAATAAAAAACAAAATATTATGAATGATTATTATTTAATCTCTTTACTTATAGAAAAGAATATAGTTAATCTTATTGAAACAAACTCTTTTCCGATGTGTCCATCCGTCCAAAATGAAATATTATGTCTCACTGGCATTCCCATCTTCGAATTCAGACAACGTAGTCATATAAATACATTAAACTTTTATTAATAAGTCGCCCAAACATCATTAAACTATTATTTAACGAGTCTCATGGGTTATTGAAGAAATTGCCTTTGATGAAAATGATTATGCTACTAATAATAATTTACTTTGTGGAAGACAGAAACACAAATTATTGCCCAGCCGCCAGATATTGCAAGTTTAAATATTTTCCATTCGGTTTACATGGCTTATTGAATTGCTTTTCATTGTTAGACGTAAAAGTGGCTTAAAATTTTATGAATGTTTTAGGGAGAATTCATTGACTGAAGAAAAGAAGCGTTGAAGAAATTTTTAAATGGAATTTGCCAAGTATGCTTTCTATACCCATCAAGAATGAAGAAAAATCAAATGAAAACTACTAAGGAAAATAATAATATAAAATAAATATTACTAAATAAAAGACTGATAATACATAAGAATGAACTTCCATCAGTATTAATGTTCGAACGGTTAGGATCGATAACAAAAGTTGAAATCGTAAAACCAAAATTATATTAATTCAACACAATAACATATATTTGAAACAAATTTTATTTTGAACAAACTTTTTATACATAAAAATAATGTAATATAAATACGAATACTTATTTATTACTTCTTTTTTTTCGAATTTAAAAAAAATAGTTTCTTAACATTTCTTTTAATAAAATTTTATCCTTTAAACATTTTCATTTGTGATTTTATATTCTTAATTAATTTCGTTAGTGGAGTAATTTCACTAATGCTGATATTATTATTAATGCTGATATTTTAATGAAACCCGATATTGTAGAAAAAATTAATTAATTGAAAATTATAAAAATTAAAGTAAAATTGTTAAAAGGTAAATTAATCCTTCAAATTACACAAATAAATAAAATAAATATTTGCTGTTAAGGTAATTAATAATTTTAATAATTATGTTGTGAGGAGAATTATTATCGAAACTAATAAATGTATGTTGCGTAATTTATGTATGGAATGTTCTAGGTCTGATCTTTGTATTGTTGTGTAATAGGTCATGACCGAAATAGTGTGTATGGTGAAATGAATGAGTGTATGTTTGACCCAGATTGATGACGACATTAATCAATATATATACTGATGATATTCCTCATTTTATTGTGTTTAATAAATATTATGACAGTCTCGAAGTCTTCTAACAAATGTAATTCTATTTTTACTACTACATTAATTAGGAAATATTAAAAATATAGACAAATAATCCATACACTAAACAACAATTGAATATAACTAAAATATATAAAATTAATGTATAAAATTAAATATTTAGCGAAATTAATTATTTAGCTAAATTAGTTCTTTTACGAAATTAGTTCCGCACACCGACAAAACAACAGGAATATGAGTCAGAACTTCTTTATCATCATCCATATTCACCACTCCATCGGAATACCATTTCTTCCTCAATTTGATAACTTTTTAAATTCAATTCAGATGAGTCCATTGAGGAAGGGCCCTCCTGGAATTTATAGATTATCGTCCATCAAATTTTTATTCAAATGTCCTCAACAAGCTACCGCTCAAATAGCAAAAGTGTATATATAATATGGGTGCATACTTTGATTAAAGACATAAATATTTGCATTGCTAAATTATCAATAAATTTTGATTTTAGGTCTACAAATTTCAGTATTTATGTTTTAGATTTCTTTATTGTAAATGAATATTCATATTTGAATTTTGTATGATGATAAGGAAGAATCTTCAAACAGGTTACATCAAATGTCTCACGTTCACTTTTTATCTCTCTTTTGTATATGATTAATTTATTATTCGCAAAATTTAATTATTTATACAAATAAATAAAATATTTATGTGATTGAATTTTCAGTACTGTTTTTCCTATATTTTAAGTGATAAATTTTTTTCAGTTTAAATAAAAATTATTACTTTTATCTCGATAAACTAAAATTTAATTTCCGTGAAGCATAAAATTAATTTTCTTTTTAAGAAAATATTATTATTTTTTTTCAAAATCTGTTTTAATCACATGAAACAAACAAATAAATGATAAAAAAAGTCATTAATTTTTTTAATTCAAAAAAATTCTATTTATAATGAAAAAATAATCAATTTATTATTTAATCAAATATTAATTAATTTTAATTTGTTATTTTATTAATTAATTGAAAATATAAGCTGTTATAATATTTTAATATTAATTTCTAATATTATAGACTTAAATTTAAATAAGATTTAGAATGTAATATGTAAAGCTTAGGTATCATATTAAGATACGCCTACATAATTACATATTATTAATACACAAAATAGTTCGTAAACTCCATGTTTGACTGAAAAAGACAATTAATAAATATAATATATAAATTAACAGTATGTACAGTAAGTCCTCAACTTTCGTGGTTATTTCGTTCCTAGATTGTCCGTGCAAGTCGAAAAACCGCGAATATCGGGATTTATTGTACACGTATATTAAATATTATAAACATGTACATATCAATATTTACAATAAATTTAATACATGTAATTTATTTATATGTATATTTTAGAGTGTATCTTTAGTGTTATTGGCACATATATGTACATTGTACATCGAGGCTCTGTCACTTTTGACTGTTCTCGTCGTCTGCTACTGTTGATGCTGATTTCGGAAAAAAAATAAATTGTCAAGTGAGGTTTGAACTGCGGTGTTTTTCTTCTTGTTTTAAATAACTTTATAGTTCATAAATTCGAAAAATATATTTGAAAAACTTATCCATTGATTTTAATTCAAATTTCAACGAAAGTAGATTATCGGAAGACCTAGAATTAAATGAATTCAAGGAGCGTTTGAAATCTAATTAAATTTAAAATTTTATTTTCAGTGTATTGTTTGTGATTGTAAGAAAGGTGATCTATTTTTCGAATTATTTCGAGATATTTAAATTCAAAACATGCAAAATTTATTGTAATATAAACTTAGATATTTAATAAATATTTATTTATTTTACATATACATTTACTGACCGCGTAAGTGGAAAACGCGTTAGTCGGGGACTTACTGTACTTAAATTTAAAAATGAATATTTAAGAAAAAATAATTATTAAAACAACCTATTTTTATTACAATGTGTTTTTCTTAATTTTTTCCATTCTTTTTATTTGCTTACTTTCTATATATATATATATATATATCCATGGAAATTAGAAACCTATTTTTGAAGGTCTTTTACTCAATTTTTTCAAATTTTATCAAATAAATGATTATGTAAAAATTTGATCAAAAAAACTTTTTAAGGTCCCAAAATGGGATAAAAACGGAAAATTCAGAGTTCTTGAACATTATTAATTAAAAAATTCTACGTATAAATTATAAGTAGTTTATGTTAATTTTTTGTGTCTATAAATTCGTAGGCTGAGTCTCCATCTCCCGTGTGTGCGTATGTTGTGTGTCAATGATGAGTGCAGATGCCGATCTGTGTATGCGTGCGCAGGTGTGTATTCCAATCAATCCATCACTGATTATTGTGCAATTGCACTTCTATTTGTCCTGAATTACTGACTAATGAAGTATTATTTTACGTGAAATTGTTAATATTATCCAAATTAATTTTTTATTGTTCCTTAATTAAAATTTTTTAAATTTTAAAAACTTTGTTGGCAAAATAGACTTCTGTCTGCATAAATAATGGATATAAAAAATTTAATTTTTTGATTTGCTAGTTAATTTGAAATTATAATAAACCACTACAAATTTAACATTTAACTATAAAAGACTTTTCTCTTTATGTGTTACATAAATGTGTTGATTATTAGTTATTTTTTATGTGTCATTTCATCATGTTGGGTTTTTCTTCATGTGTGTTTTTATCTTTGTGGGGTTTTTTCTATGTATTTTTTTTTCGTTTGTGCTTATGCCTGGTTACTAAATTAAAGAGATATTTTAAAATAAATTTTAATAAGAAGTATCAAAATTTAAAATAAATGAATCTTTTAGTTATGAATTTATTCGCAATGCATAATTTGGGAACAGAACCATAAATTTTTTAAATTAATTAAAAAAGCACATTAAAAATTAATATAAACTACTTATATCTTGCAATAATTATTGTTTGGGAACTCCGAACAGAAATGATAATAAAACCAAAATAACAAAGTTTTATATTAATAAAAGCAAGTTTTATTTCAAAATAATTTTTTTGTACGTATTAATTAATATTATTGATTTTTTTCATAAAGTTAAATTATAGCATGTGCGGTTTCTGTAGAGCCGTAAATGTTTTAAAATATTGTATTATCATCGGAAGCAAGCCAGTATAAAAAAATTCAGCTCAATTGGATGACTGAAAGTGGTCGAAAAATCAATCACAAGATTTGTTCCAGACAAGAAAGCAAGCTAATAAAAACGTGGTAAAAAATTTTAATTTTATACATTCATGAATCACTTCATTTTTATTTTGTATTTAATTTGTGAAACTATTAATTCTGTTTAAATATTTTTAACATTTCTTTGGTTTCATCTCAAAAGTATTTAATTTATTATTTTAAAATCTTTTATTTTAAATAATATTCACTTATTTACTTTATAGCTTATGTAAATGTTTTCAACAATGATTTTTAAACTTTCATTTTAATCCAAGATTTTAAATCGTACATTATAGAATTCAATGAATTATCCTTTTAATATGTTTTACATTTTTCTTTTTAAAATTAAAAAAAATTCTAGCTTACCGCTTACCTAACAAATACCTTGATGATCAAGGTTAGGGTCAAGGCTTGATCAATAATAATAACGTTAAAAGTATAGCATCAAATTTAGAGAATATTAAGAAAAATGATTTTTTTTAATAAAAAAGTTATTTCGGAGAAAAATAGAGTATTTTAAATTTAAAATTCTTTGCAATAATTTATTAAATTTTTTGTTTTTCTGAAGAAAATAATAAATATATTTATCTCTTTTATCTAAAAACAAAACACTTGATTTAAATTTACATTATAATTTATTCATAAATTTTCAAATTTTCAATAATTATCGTCAAGTAAATTAATTTGCTAATCTTAATTAATTCAAATATTTTTCACAATTTATTTATGGGAAAAAAACAAAACTTTTATGTCTTTTTTTGTGCAAAAAAATAATCTTTCTTTTAAGGTTTTATTTTGTTTAATATTATCTCAACTATTAAAGTTAACATTCAAAATTTCCTAAATGTAAATTTAAAAAAAAATATTTTTTTTCATTAATTAAATTTATATTTAATTAAAATTTTTGCTTAACGATTCGATTTAAAAATTGGGATAGTTTTTTGAATCAATATTACTAAATTTGATAGACTTAGATTTCTGAAGAAATTTCCTGGTTTTTGGAGGCTGTTCTTCTTGTTTTATATAATATTGATAATTTCAAATAATAAATAATTTAATTAACGTCTTTGTAAATAATGAATTTTGATAAATATCTGCTTTTATTGATAAATTAAACCACTGTACTTTTCTTCTTCTTCTTTTGGACTTTAGCTGTTAGGCTATGGGGGCACCCAATTATACCCAAGCCTTCATCACTGTTTTCTATTTGCACCATCCATGTTCCCTCCGCTCCATTCTTTTAAGTCGTTTTACTATTGTCTCTTTGGTATTTCTTATTCCAATCTTCATTCAATCATAAGCTTCGCTATTGTTTGTTATTTGTTAAAACACCAATTTAACCGATTTTGCTATTTATTTAATTGTCCAAAATTGAGACCGAGGATGTCGCGTCTCATGTTCGGGCACATTCCCTTCTCTATCATTTATCCTTGGATCCCTGAAAATCCGTCGGGTATTTCACTAGATTTAGGCTAATTGTTTCTTGCAGATTTTCACGCGGTTTCGTCGGTTTTTTGAGTATTTTTATACGTTTTTAGATCTCGGATGAATGTGCGCTAAATTTTATGTCTCTTTGATTTCTTTTAGGGTATCAAAGATCTTGATTTTATACCGCGGCATTATTTGAAATTTATGAATTTATCAACTCAGAGAAAAGACGAAAATCAAATCGAATGGTTTATATTTTTCAATTATTAAAACATCATCCGCTATTTTTTTAGTCACAATGCCGAATCTCTCCGATAATATTATTACATAGCAGCGATTTTTATAAATATAATATTTTACTTAAAAGAACATTAACTAATAATATTTTTAAGAAATCGAAATTTGTCTAAATCCAATCAATTAAATATCTCGATCATTTGTTTCCTTATCTGATGTTCGTAAAATTTTGGCTTCTATTTCTATAATCCCTTTTAATATGCTTCCGCCTTGATCCTATATTACACTTGTGAGAGGTATTTGTAACGTCAATATCAGAAGTCATTTTAACACAATTTATATTTTATTAATAACAATTATTCAAACAAAATTTTCGACTATTTCCTAAATTTGTAATCAATTTGCCGATCTCTATTTTCCAATAATTTTAAATTTATTTTAAATCAAATCAAAATAATATTTAATTTTTCATTTTAAAATTTTTTATAAAATATTTAAGAAAATTATAAATTTACGTTTATTTAATATTCTATATTTCTATGTTTTAAATATTATAATTTTTATTCATATCTTTAATTGATTTCAAAATTTGAAAAATAAATGTACAGATTGTTTTAAAATCTTTTAATAAAATTCAAATAAATTATTATTTCTAAAATACTATTTTATCTATTATCTGTTTTTAATTAATTTATTTATTTTACTAAATAAATATTATGAATCAAATTAATTTATAAAGAATATTTTTAAATTTAAATTTAAAATATTTAATGATCATTCTACTTAATTTTTAAAATTTTCAATTTGATTTCAGTTCAAAATAATTTTTAAAACCATTTAAATTTTGATCAACGAACTAAACTAATTACTTCTTCATAACACTTATTTGTCTTCTTCTTCTCTTTTAATAAAATATAACACTTGGTTGGATGAACCTCTAAAATAGCTCCTATACCTTAAACATAAATTATCACATGGAAAATTATTTTCGTTAGAGAGAGTATTATATGTTAATTTTATTTTATATAATTGTATATTTGTTTAGATTTTATCTAATGGTATTTCTTCATGCATGGGCATTGATGTATATTTGCTCTTTTCCCTTTTAAAGATTGTTTTAAATAAAAATAACTATCAATGTTATTTACCGTTTTGTTTGATGAAAAATTTTAATGGAAAAACGGTAAACTTTGATTTATTCAAAGAATTCAAGTGAACCTCTGAGTTCGTGATACTTTAACTCTTGGGGAAAATTTCAAAGCTACCCACTTTGGAGGGCGACGCTTGACAAATTTTGCAACCCTCATTTATTATTTTTCCATCATAATCACGCTTTGGGGTAGCTATCACTTGTTCCATTGGTATACTCTATATTTAGCTAAACTTTTAAATCAAAAGCTTAAATTTGTTCTCGTTGTTCAATTGTGGTTCTTCTTATTTTGCTAATAGACTGATTATATTCTGATTTGTTTTAAATTTAAGAATTTAAAATATAAAAGAGAGCTTAAATTTTAAAAACGAATTATTTCTTATGTAACCATTCAAATTAAGTTGCATCGTAAAAGCAAATGAAGTAAAACTATTTTATAATTGAAAATGGAATCAGTTTACAAATTGAAATAAGTAAAGTTAAGCATCAGAAATTAAACGGCAGATTTCGAGATGTTTCTTAACATACAAAAAAATATGAACAAACAACATTCTTCTGAAAAGAGAATATTTTTAACGTAAAAACTGGATAATTTATCTTATCTGTCACCTTTTCAATGATCCTCCATTTCCAATCGGTGCAGTCTAAGCTTCATGGTCAGTGGACAGAGTAGTCCCCCTTAGATCGTAAATATCGAGTAAACTTATCGTTCGCAAAAAACGAAAAAAAATTATAATTTGTTATCAAAACTATAGGGACATTTTTAGATGTGGGTAGGTGAAAAAGCCCTTTGCGAAGTCTTATCAAAAAGGCTCTCCGAAAAATAAATTTAATACCATTGTTTTAAATCTAAAATACTACGTATTTAATTTTCTATATGAAATATGGCTAAATTATGAAGACATTCCTGTGACATATCTGATCGTAAGTCAATGTTTTTTAATTTAAATAAGTAGCTTATTTATAATTATTTTTGTGAGGATTGATGCATTCTTAAAATTTTGAATATTTAAAATAAGCAAATATCTAAAATCAAAAGTTCTTGAAAAAAATTATAATTAAAAATATCTCTAATTAATTTTAAAAAAGCAATTCTCAAAAATTAATTAATAAACTTTTATTTAAAAAAATGTAATTTTTAAACAGATAATTTTTTAAATATTAAAACATGAAAATGTAAATTTAAAATTATTTGTAAATAATTAATTTTTTTAAAACAGTTGATTTTTTTTAAAATAATAAAACAACCATTAAAATGTTTGGTGAATATATCAATATTTATAATTATAACTAAAATGTATATAATAATATTTAGAATAAAATTCTGTTATCTGGTTTTGTGCGAAATAAGAAAATATTGTTCTTCATAAATTTGTTTGGAAATATTCAATTGTAATAGAAATAAATATTTGGAGTTATGAATTTTATTCTTGATCACGAACCCAAAAATTATATTTATTAATAGTATTTACTTTGTCAGTCTAGCCAGATCAACCGAACATAAATGGTCTCAGTCGGAGTGGTGACTATATTTATATAAACATATGTATATGCATATAAATAATTATGTATAAATAAAGCATAGAATATTTTTGCTTAAAAAGAAAACAGCTTTTTTTATTGACGTAAATATAAAACAGAATTAATATTATAATATAATATTACATAAATAATGATTTTTAATTCTCAGCAACTCCTCTGAATCTAGCTATTCTTGGTCTTCCTCTAGCTCTTCTAGCTATAAGAGATAAAACACTGCCTTTGGATAAACAATGCGATGATAGTGGAACTATTAGCTCTGCATAAGATCTTGAATAGTTACTTCTTATAAAGAATTCTTCAGTGAAAATCATCGGATCTAGTCTCAAAAATAGAATCACAGCGCATAAATGGCTGTCTTACACATTATTTTACAAGAACATGTCTTCAAATTAAAATCTGATATATATTAGGGGTACCCAAATGTTATGTCGATTTTTTTGATATATTTTTCTAAATCGTTTAACTGCCGCCTACGTTATTTTGACTCTACCATTTTTATTTATTAATTTCAGTTAGTGTATTAACTTTGATTTGTGCCTATTTTTAGATAAAATGTCATATGATTTTATTGATGAAATAGACAAATTGGATGAG
>MQRK01238019.1:10261-20970 GCA_001938485.1 Girardia tigrina | reverse complement strand
GGAAGTTCTACCTCATCCGGCATACTCTCCTGACTTGGCCCCTTCGGATTACCATCTCTTTAGATCTTTGCAACATTATCTTCAGGGTAAAAAATTCCTATCAATGGATGATGTCCAAAGTGGACTGGTGAAGTTTTTCGAATCCAAGGACGAATCCTTTTTTTCTAATGGCATAGAAAAACTTATATCACGTTGGGAAAAGGTCATCGATTGCGATGGGGACTATTTTTCTGATTAAATAAATGTTTTATATGGTTTTATTTTTGTTTCTAAAAATAAATAAAAAACGACATAACATTTGGGTACCCCTAATATAATATACAGAAGATTAACTAAAAATATATCATTGCTTGACTGTTCAACAAAATAGAGTCGGCATATTGCAATATTGGATTATAATCTTTTTGTTTGATTGTCAAAAATATAAACATTAAGAACTTCATTTCTTCTGGTACTGAAAAATTCCATGTTGTAATTATTGATTGAAACAATTAAATTGCAAATATCTTTTGTGACAAACTTTTGTAGTGCAGAATTCATAGATTCTGCAGGATTTGATGTGTTCTGGTCATATCTTGGAATAATATTATTTCTGTTATAATATTAATTCTGTTTTATATTTAAGCAAAAAAATTCTTTTATAATGCCCCTTATATATATTAAAAGTAATTTAAGTAATAGTAAAATTATGAAATATATAATTTAAAATTTGAATTATAATCCCATCATGATATTGATTTCGCTATGGAATTATAAATAATAATTTCGAAATTCCATAATCAAACTAATTAACTTATTAAGTTTTGCATTAGCTATTTTCTATTGTCGAGATTTATACATATTCGATTGTAGGAACATTGCCTTATTCGAACCATAACTATATGTCAATTGAAACGAAATTATTTGGTTGAACAATTATAAATTTTCTAGACGAATATATTCTATTCATGCAGCAATATCTTAAAGATTTCAAAATATCCCTAAAACTAATTATTTTATTACAAATAAACTTGAAAAAAGATGGCAACTTTTTATTATAAACAAATAAACGCCATTTAAAAATATATTTTAGGATAATATATTTCGATGGTTTAACCGTCATCATCAGATCACTGATTATGTTCTTTTTTATTGTTTTTATATATGAAATGAAAGATTATGCAATCACTTACGTAAGTCTAATCGAAAACTCTTAACAAATTAGTTGAGAGTGCTGTTTGAACATTAATTTTTGAATCACATGATCTTATCAACAATGCTTCACATGACACTCTCCCAATAATTTTTAAAATGCTTGCACAAAATCTTTAAAATCATTTATGCTCACATTACATTTTCATTTCATATATAAAAACAATAAAAAAGAACATAATCAGTGATCTGATGATGACGGTTAAACCGTCGAAATATATTATCCTAAAATATATTTTTAAATGGCGTTTATTTGTTTATAATTATTTTATATTATTGGGTTGAGGAATAAGTTCCCGCCGTTTTTTTAAAAATTAAAATTTTATTTTTTAACAAAAATGTTACTACAAATTAATCACAAATATAATCTCCGCCATTGTTCACGACTTCTTCCCAACGTTCAACGAGTTTTTCAATGCCTCTGGTAGAAATCGCCCGGTCTTGACTCGAAGAATTCAGCCAACCAAACTTGCAGTTTTCCATCATTTTTGGACGAAACACCACGCAAAGCGTCAAAAAGCGAATGGAAAAGATGAAAATCAGATGGAGCCAAGTCAGATGAATACAGAGGGTGCGGTAACACTTCCCAACCAAGCGTTTGTATGGCTTCTTTTGTCATTCTGGCAATATGAGGACGCGCATTGTCGTGTTGCAAAATAACGACATGTTGTCGATCCGGATGTTTTTGTCTTATAGCGGCGCTGAGTCTATGCAGCTGTTGAACATAAAGTTCTGCGTTCACTGTTTGGTTCCGAGGAAGCAATTCATAATGAATAATCCCTTCCCAACCCCACCAAACGTATATCATTGTCTTTCGTGGATGAAGATCCTGTTTTGCTCGCGGTGTCGATAGTTCTTCTCGGCTACGCAATTCTTTGCGCTGTTTCATGTTGACGTACAGGTACCATCTTTCATCACCCGTTACAATTAGATAAAGAAACTGTTGCTTATGACCGTGAGTAGAGCGATGACGGGCAAGCAAACTCGCCGAAATTGTGGACCGCTGGTTTTTGTTGTTTTCGGTCAAAAGA
This sequence comes from Girardia tigrina, assembly GCA_001938485.1. NCBI lineage: Eukaryota > Metazoa > Platyhelminthes > Tricladida > Dugesiidae > Girardia > Girardia tigrina. Next base: position 18,748 of record MQRK01238019.1, on the reverse strand, counting down.
TGTTGGACCCAAGCTCCCATTTTTTGAACTTTTCCCATTGATTTCAGGTGGTTCACGACAGTTTTTTTATCACATTCCATTTGTTCCGCCAATTCTCGAGTGGTTTGACGCGCGTCTTCATGCAAAAGTTTGTTCAAACGCTCTTCATCGAATTCATTTGGTCGTCCTGAAAGAGGTGCATCCTTAAGGTCAAAATTGCCAATTTTAAATTTTGCGAACCAATCACGAGTGGTTCTATCAGCAATAGTACCTTCTCCGTATACAGCATAAAGCTCTCGGGCAGCGCCTGCGGCTTTGGCGCCTCGATTATACGCAAACAATAGATGGTGTCGAAAATGCTCATTTTTGTCGACTTGACACCCCATTTCAATGGTCTAAAAATCGACAAAAATTAATCTGAATAAAAAACAAAATACACCATTTTTTAGAGCAAAACAATAGCTTTCAAATAACATATAACATTACATCAAAAAATTGATTTAAATATTAAATTGATTAAAAATTGATTAAAAATTCAAAAAACGGCGCGAACTTATTCCTCAACCTAATATTTAACACATAAAAATACTTTATAAAAATACTTAAAAATATACCCATTTAAATTTCTTTATTTTTTATTTACTTTGTTCTAGTATTCTCTCATTACAAAAATTAAAATTCCATTTTTAAAAGAATAAAAAAAATAATTGTAATTATAAAGAACGATTTTAGTATTTTTATTTCTTTTTTCCGTTTTTTTTCATTAATAAAAAAATATTTTCATGTAATAAATGATTAATAAAACGATTTATTTTTCGTTAAATGTCACAAATTGTTTTTAATACAAAAAATTTTCAAAACGAAAATCGGAAAAATTAAAGTGTCATTTTTCAGAATAAAACATTCTTGATCGCTCATGAATTCTTTCGTTTTGGATCATTAGTGTCTTCTTTTTTTTATTTTTATATTTACTATCTCACTTTTGAAAGAAAGCGAGAATATGAAAATATAAACTGATCATAAAATGTCTAAATGATATTTTCGTGTAAAATATATGTGTATTGTCGTCCTGAATACCCGATTCCATTAAACAGTCTTTATATGCAATGGGTATTATCCCAAATGTCGCCATTCAATCTACCTATCCACATGTAAGATTAATTTGTCACTTAATTTTTATATTTTACATAATGAAATAATTTTCCTCTCTGATAATTTATTTTACATAATTGTCTCTTACGTTATACTACAATTTTTAAAAATTTAAATGCAATTAATAGGATTTTTAATTATAATATATCTTTAAAAAATTCGTATGGAATTTTTTATAATTTCACCATATTTTAATTCATTAATATAATTACAAAAAAACAAATCCGTCAATAAATATAATCAAATAAAATTATTTTTTTCTAAAAAAAAAGTAATTAATCACAGGTGACCCATTTATTTGACCGGTAATGTAACAAATATATTAAAAAATGATTTTATTCATTTAATATATGAATTATCTTTAAGAAAATAATATCAATATATTATTTAGTCTTTCTAATTCATAATTTTATTAATTATATTTTGTATTCAAAAGTAAATATGTTTTTAGTTTTTAAAAATTTTAGTTCTAAAATTTCAAAGAACTTCAAAATTTTATTTGTTTTAACTTTATTTTGTGTTGATGTTTGATTTATAAAGATTGAAAGATGATCTTTTTAATAAAAATTTCTATTTAATTCATTAAAAAAATAATTCGAAAATTTATTAATTATAATAAAAGTAATATTATTGTTTCGAAATAAAATTTTCATTCAAATTAAAAAAGTAAAAAATATTTATTAAAAAAAGGTTTAGGAAAAAAACATTGTATATAATTATATATATATATATATATATATATATGTGTGTGTGTGTGTGTGTATATATTAATAATTTAAAATTTTTTTTTCTTGAATTCGTTTGTTTAAACGAATTATTTTTATATTGGAATTAGGTCACTAATAAAATTTATTGAATCATCGATATTTCTTTTCGTTATTGAGAAATAAGATAATAAAAATAAAAATTAAATGAAAACAAAAGCTCATCCACCGACATCGATTACGAGGACTTTAGAGAAGAGATTCGTCAATTATCAGTGTACGTGAAGTACTGCTTCTTCTTCTGGATCGCCAAAGTCGGCTCGAACGACATTAAAAGCGAAATTATTGAAGAAAATCTAAGAATCTTTAATATTTCCGTCAATTCCCGAGTCGAAAATCAAAGGAGAAAGACATACGGCCCTCTTTAAGGTCAAAATTTGTGATTGGACAGTAAACATTAATAATAATAATAATAATAATAATAGTCCTCTGTTGAAAGATATGTGATGATATTTTCAATAATTAATGTATGCAGCTGACTGTAAAGTATTGGATGCACTTCTTAGACAGCATAGTTGAGATCCGAGGGAGTCAATTATCTTGAAAATATTGGATTGTCCAAAAAGTAATGCTCGTTTAGTACATAGGTAAATTTAACGGGAATTATTAGCATATAACTTAATGAAAAATCACAGTTTTTATATTAAGTAAATATCAAAATATTAATCTATTGTTGTATTGAAAAATTTATTTAAGAAATGGAAAATTTAAAATTTAAGGACCACTTTATAATTGAAAAAAAAATCGAAAAACAACATTTACGACATATTACGATTTTCTACTATAGAAAAGGGAAAATGTATCTGCAATCTCGAAAAAGATTGCGAATATTTAAAGAATATTTAAAGACTTTTAATCTACTGAAAGAAGATGGTTTTTTAAATTCAAAGTTGGAAATTTTGATCTCGCAGATGTCAATCGTCCTGAACGACCTTCTGCTGTTCATGCTTATCTAATTAAGGATCAGATTGAATCAAATCTAAGATTAACTACTCGTAATATAGCAGATGCCGTGAGTATTCTAAAAAGCATGATGTATGATCATTTGGTGAAACTTGGTTAAATTTTGGGATAATATATTTGACTTCCTCATAAACTGTCAGAAAAAAAATTGTATGGATCGTTTTTAAATTTGCGATATACTCATAAAACGCAACAGAAAACGCCATTTCTGAGTTAAGTTCTGATTTTGAAGTCTCGCATCAAATTTCGTTGTTTTTTCCAACAAATAATTTCCAAGTGACTATATAACAACAAGAATGGCTGGACTTTAAGTCAAAGCATGAAATTCAGAAGGAGAATCGTGACCGCCTACAGTTCCGCACTATCACAACTGGTAAAGGTGAAGAGTTTGTCAATCTATCAGATTTGGATGATTAGGGACGATAAGTGGATTGCCTTTGATTAGCATTTTATTTTGTTATATTTTAATAAAACAATGTCAACATATAATTTGTTCATGTTCTTTTAACTTTAATCTCTGATATGAAAATGATAAACTCATAATAAGAAATATAATAATCAAACAAAAAAACATGTTGAAAAAAATATAAGATAATCATTAACTAAATAGAAAGTAGCATAAGCCAACTTTCAAAGACTTAATATATTTAAATATAATGTATAACCCAATAGGTACTTCATCAACTTCACTCGCGAGATAAAAGGGCGAGATGAGGTTGATGGGGTACGATATGGATCTCTAATAAGTGTGAATTAGAGACACTTAGCGGAGAGACATATCTAAATAATATGTTGGGTCCAAATAAACTCAAATGCTAAAGCATACCATGAAACAAATAAATTTAAATTAATAAAATTAAAATAATCATATAAAATACAGCACTAATAATATCACACCCAACACATATCTGACAAAATAAAAGAAAATACAAAGTTAACGGTACAGCTGTACCTGCCAACATACAGAGAGTGTTCTGAATGGGATCACATTTGCAGTTGTTTTCCCTGTAAGACGGTGCACTGTTCAAACCGCTCATACGTGCTCATTCAGGTAGCCCATGAGAAAGTAATCACACGCAGTTAAGTCAGGCGAACGAGAGGGTCACTTTATTGGACAACCTCTACCTATTCACAGCTAAGGAAACTTTTGGTCGAGCCAGCTGCGTAATGGTCAAGGGCCCCATGATGCTGGAAGAAAATTTGTTGTGTCGTGAAACTGTTCCGGATAGATGAAACAAAGATTCGTCTGTCCACATTATGTGGTCAATTAAGTGAGAGTCGGTGTCGAATCTCTCCAAAATCATTTTGGAAAACTCTTCACCTCTATGAAAGTCGCAATCGCTGAACGTGGAACGTGTTGCGGTCGGTAGGGTTTAAGATCAAGTTTCACAAGCAGTCGGTGATAGCTTGTTCCCGTCAGGTCAAGAGCAGCTGCCCCACGAGACACAGACGTTGAAGGATCTGTGGTGACCAACTTTTGAACTTATTCGATCCGTTCAGGCATTTTAGATATGGCTTATCGCCGTGATTTTGTGAGATCTTCAACGCTTCCAGTCTGCTGAAATCGATCAAACACTGCCTTTATCGTCGTAAACTTAGGAGGTGAGATAGAAAAATGAAAATACCACTGTCTTCGAACCTCTTCATAATTCTTGAATTGTGCGTAGAGGAGTACCATTTTAATTCTCTCCTCAAGAGGGCGTCGCGTAGAGATTTCATTCATCTGTAAATAAATGAGAATAGTCAGTGTTGAAACGTATGTATGAAAATCCGCCAAATGAAATGCCTTTCTGAAGATAGATTACTTTTGAAATAATTACTTTTGGAACATCCTATATATGATATATTTGTTATCTAACCTTCATAAACATTTCGACATCTCTGTTATTGAAGTATGTTCCATGACATTATATCTTGCGTTTTAACTTGCTTATTGTCCAGTACATGTATAATTTAGGATTTATCACAATACCAGAAAACTCTTTAAATATTCTGGCTAGTCGAAACGGCAGCTCGATCCTCGATCTCCAAGTGTTGGAATCAGACCGGAAAAGAGGAAAGAAAGGAGACATCAGAATCATAACACAATCCAATTCTAGAATGGATTCTACTTTTCATTTACTTTTGGTAATAATATGTTGTAATATATCTTTATTAATTTTTTACAGTCAGTAAAAATATAATATCACACTGCTAAACATTGGATGAGGTTCATAACATGGCTCGTCGTTAAAATTAGTTAAATTCATAAAGGTAATTTGCCAAATCATTCATTATGAATCAAGTCTTTTAAATTTATAATAATAAAGTTTTATTTTTCTTGTAAAAAATTAAATATCTAACGATATTTTTGAGACAAAATTTGAACCGGATTTATGAATTCGACAATTTCAATTCGTAATTCTATATGGACATTTTGGGGAGTCACATCGTAAATTCAATGTTCAACATCAAAAGCCAAAGAGTTTTTTGTACACAAAATTAAAATTTGAAATTTGAAATGTTTATTTGAAAAAGTCAGATTAAAAATATGTTTAAAAATTTAGCTTAAATAATTTATATAAATGTAATTCAATTTTTTTAAAGTAAAATAATACACAAAATAAACATAAAAAGTATCATTGAACATGTTTCAATAATAAATTGATCATCATCAGCAAATAGATGATACATTACAAAGGTTTAAAGAATCAATTAAATTGATCTAGATCAATGGTTCTTAACCTTTTTTGATGCTGTATCCCTTGGTCATATTGTTTTTATCTCAAGCAACCCAAGTTTTTGGAAGTGCAAATGTTGACTAATATTGCCATTCAATTAGTTAATAATTTATTGCTTTTATGATAAATTTGAAACTTTTTTGTGTAATAATGATAATCAAAATGAAAAGTTAAATAAAGTTTATTTTTAGTATTTAGTCATTTAGCTTTCAATTCATTAGCTTAAGTTCATTGAGATATAGAAAGCATCAGTCTTTCATAATCCTCTCTCTTCATTTACATTCACCATGCCTCCTAATTTTACGTTTCAAATCTTCGTATGATGTTGACTTCATAGCAGCAACGTTTAGTTGGAGAATGAGACAACAGTTTTCAATTTAATTAAGATTAATTGGTGAAGTAGGCCTGGGGTACAGAAGTTGGATATGTTCTTCATACGGCAATCAATAAGTGAATCATCGTTTTGTAAAATACTGCTACTAGATCTATGTAGCCCAGTTGGTAATTTAAATTCCAACAGTTCTAAAAATCAAACTCCCTTAACAGAAAAATATACCATGTGGAGGTAGACAAGCAGCGTCCCTTACAAAAATACCACCTTATATACTGATGGTAGGTCACTGCTTTGTAGAACGTTTGGTCTACTTTTGATTATATCTTTTGTTATCCTGGCGATAGATAAAAGAATGGAGGAAAATAAATTGTTTGATTTGAGTTTGATCAGAAGGTATAAAGTTATTAAAGTCATCTTTTGACAAGTATTTGTGATATTTGCAGACGGCAAGACAATCTTTAATTTTCTTTGCAGAAATGATGGATTTAGCAGCAGAGTGAATGAATTTGATTCTAAATTTAAAATACAATCTTTTCTAGTGGTTTTTATGAAAAAGAAACTCTTGGTGATAGTTCTGATTTGATTAAAGAAGTTAATATTGGTGAATTAAAGAAAATGTATCTAATTAATTAATCAGTACTGGATGACGTACAACTATGTCGACTCAATCTTTTACCAGATTCAAAACTGTCTCCCTGCATTAAATTAATATGTTACGAACTGCTCTTTTTGATACAAAGAACTAACTGGAAATCACTCTTTCTGGGATTTCTTCCTCTTCTAAAATACAAATTTGAGCTTGTTTTGCAACAGATAACTCGCTCATTATAAATCAAATGTTAGGAGGTTGATCAGAATTGAAACGCGAAGGTAAATGGACAAATCTCCTAAAAGTAAAAGAAAAATAATTCATTCATGATAAATAAATAACGAACTTTAATCCACCACCGTAAGTCAAGTCTATGTCTAATTCTTAATTTTCAGTAATAAATAGGCTGACTTTTTTTGTGGTACAAAACAAAATTTTCATAATCCACAGATACCAAGTGTAATGATCACTGTAGAGCTGTTTTGATGATTCGCTGTTTTGATGATTCGCTGTTTTAAGAATCGCTGTTTTGTAATTCGCTGTTTTGAGAATTCGCTATTTTGTAATTCGCTGTTTTGAGATTCGCTGTTTTGTAATTCGCTGTTTTGAGAATTCGCTATTTTGTAATTCGCTGTTTTGGGATTCGCTGTTATGTAATTCGCTGTTTTGTAAGTCGCTGTTATGAGGATATGCCTCCCGAAGACACTTGATACCGATGACATTTAATCTTGAGGACATTTAATCCTGAGGTCATTTGATCCAGATGTCACTTAATGCCGAGATAATTGGAGTTAATTTGATCCTGAGGACGTCATTGTTCCATGAGACATTTTATGTACGATACATGTAATATATAACAGTCTCAATTGAATTCAAAAATTAAAAAGCTATTTTGATTATTATCAGGTGTGAAGATTTTAAATTGAGGGGGCGAAAAGGCGGTGTATATAAGATAAAATTCACCGGTGATGGATTGACTTGCTCCAACGTCCCGCGATCCGTTTTCCAATCGAATACGACCCGTCGAGAATTTGTGTACCGATTGGAAATATCACTCGTAATTATCGATATCAATTTCCACTCGATTTCCAACAAAAATGAACGCCAAATCGAACACGAGTTTGTGAAAGGTCGATTGATAATTTTCCGTGTTGAATGATTATTCGCGATCGGATTTCGATATCGACATTATTTTTTTAATTTGGCTTTTTTGTTTTTGGAATTTTGCGAGTTTATTTTCGTTTTGATAAAAAAAATTGTTATTCTGTTACTATTAATTGCCTAGAAAATTCTTGAGATTTGTCAACGTCATTGATGGGAATAGAAATATTCAGACGAGAATTTCGGATGGAAAATAAACAGATTTTTTAAAAGAAACGCAAAGCGTAATTATTTAGGTAAGTATTCAAACCAGGCGCGTAGCCAGGGGGGGTGATTGGGTGGATTTCCACCCCACCTGATAAAATGCCCTAAAAATTGTTTAAAAAAATTATTACGAAAAACAAAACTTAGAGGAACGGGACCTCTCGTTTTTCCCCCAATTAAAATCCAATTGGGCGTTCCCATTTTAATCCACGTTTTCGGCCCTTCTGGCGAGGCTGAAAACAAAGATTAATATAGAAACCCTTGATTGGATTTTAATCGGGGAGAAAAAGGAGGTCCGAGGAACGTTTAAGGAGCTTAAGGATCGTTTAAGTTTAGAGGGTTAAAATCGGGAGACACCCCCACCCCTGAAAAAATTAAAACATAATTAGCCACCCCAATTATATTTAAGATTGCTAGATCTTTCAGGAATATTTTTCCTCCCCCCCTCTGCAATCCTGGCTAATTTCCTGTTTGAATTTCAAACAAATAAATGTTTTCAGTGTTCGTTATTTTTTTTATTAAATTTTCATCTAAAAGAAATTAATTATAAATAAATATATAGGGTTTTTCTTATATACAGAATATTTCTATATATATATATATATATATATATATATATAT
>MQRK01238017.1:59773-70028 GCA_001938485.1 Girardia tigrina | reverse complement strand
GTTAAACTGATAAAAGTCAGCACAAGAGATAAAATAAAAATGAGAAGGTTTTCTGTAATTTTACTAAAAAAAATCGAAATGCGTCAAAATGACGCGTCCAGTAAACCTAGTGTTAAATTACGCAAAGATAAAATAGGAAAGAAGCTTAAAAAGATGATCTAATTAGTTTGTATGCCGGCTTTTTCGATTGATCTAGAGAGTCAGAAGTCTATCATTTCCAGTCACTCATTGCACTGAAGGTAAATTGAAAGGTCAAACTTTTGTCAATTTTGAATCACAATTCGTTGTCAAAAAGGCTCTTGAATCGATAAATGCTTTCCTTTTGCTCTTCGAACCGATTTTCTGTTCAATTTCTAAAAGTGCAAATCCATAGCATCTTTTTTTATTTTTAATCAAAAGCATATTTATTGTTTGTCGTTTTTGTAGTTTGATATAATCTGATATAAATAAAGAGAGAAATTAAATAATTCTAAAAAAAGAATAAAATAATAATAATAAATAAAAATAAAAAAAGAGCTTCTTGCCAGATTAAAAATAAATTTAATTAAAATACCACATCGTAGTGGTTTTGGCATTAATTAAAATTATGATTTTTTAAGGCATAGTGATTGGCCGACAAAAGTGTGTGTATTTTTTTTTAATTTGTAAGTCAAATTGTTTTCCTTTTTAATTGATGTGATATTTTTTGTATAAATGGAACAATGTAATATTTGTATTCGTGGAAAAAAAATTGAATTGGTAATTTTGTTTATGGTGAAACTTTCGTTCGAAAATATAATAAATTTCCTGATCATTTGTTGTTAAAAAAAGCCGATAAAAATTGATTTTAAGAATTGAATTTTTAATTCTGGAGCATAAGAAAGAGCATAAGATAAGAAAGAGTGAAATTTGATGCTAAAAGATATTTTGAAAATACTTCGGTCAGAGTGCGATTCGTGAAGGATGAAGTCAGACAAATGAAGGATAAATCGAACAATCCTGAGATGAAAGAAAAGTTCGACTGATTTATATGCGGTTTTGAGTCGGCCTCATAGGATGGAACAATTGGTTCGGAATATCTATGCAGGCTCTGAGTCTTATAAAAAATGTGAATAACAAATCGACTGACCTCGATTTGGAGCTCCTAGGTATAAATTCTTTAAAAACAGATGATCGGAAGAAAGACGGAAACAGTCTGGTGTGATTCGACCTATTAAAAATTATGTTTTGTGTTATTTGGAAACCCAAACTTGTGAAATATGCAAACTAATAAGAAGGAACAATATGAAATTTGGTGTGATATTAATAGCTTATCATCCTCTCGACCAGGAAACCGCCTCCCAGCACTGGAGAGCTGCGGCCACGCAATCGCTGCGCCTGATCTGTTATCACAAGTTATAATAGATAAGAAAGAAACTAAAAATATTTTTTGAGTGTAATGGGTGCAACGCCACATATATTGGAGAGAAGGTCCGTCATCTCTGTAAACGGGTTTGTCGAGCATTGATAATTAAGTGGTAGTAGTAATATTGCTGAACATAAAAAAACACTATAAAACTCCTGTTGAAATAAATAATTTTAAAGTTTTATGCAGCAATTTTAAAAATTATTTGAAGAGTCTCGTGTGAGGCATTAATAATTAAAGTGGTTAATCTAGCAATTAATGTCCAATCAAGTAACTTGTCAACTTTGTCGAAAATGTTTCCGTGAAACAGTAATTGTATAATTATAAATGAACATATGTAACAGAGATGTCAACGTATGATAATCATACGTATGATGACCATAAAGATAAATTACATGGAAATTCAAGAATTACGTCATTCTCTTGCAACTCATTTAAAAAAAATTTAAACTTACGGTGTATTTTATTATTCGTTCTAATAAAATTTATAATTTTTAATACAACATTCCACACATTTTCGTATTTAAAGTATTTCACTATAAGATGCTCATGGTGAATTATATAATGAAAAGGAAGGCAATAATGAATTTTCGGATCATTATTTAAAAGACCAATGATACCTTGGATTTTACTGTTATTTACTAAGTTGATTTGGATTGTTTTAATGTAAACATTTTACAAATTTATTTGAAAAGAAACTTTGAACTAAGTTTTTGAATATGTTGAAACTTGTGTGGAAATATGATGAAAAAAAATCAAATTATAAGTAAGCCATATTAATTATTATTTTAAAAAATTAACATCAAAAACAATAAAAATGTGAAATTATTCGAAAGGAGGAGAGTACATTATTCATGCATCACAATGCATAAATCATATCATTTAACATGGCAGTCTTCAAAACTGCTGAAGAAAAATACTCGCCTCACAATTCTCTGGCAATAAAACAAATAAATAATTAAGTATAACCTATCAATATTTAAGTTACAATTTTCAAAGGATTTTAAATTTTTAAAAAATATTTTAAAATGAATTTATTTTAAATTGTTACTTCTAGAAAGTTAAATAATTAATTTACAAAGCGAAATTGCATATTAAGAAATTAGTTTGAACATACATAATTTAATAGCCATATATATATATATATATATGAAATAAAATATATGATCTTAAAACCATAATAAGTATTAAATAAATTATGCTGCTAAAATCAAATCCGGCCCACGGCACAATTACACAAATGTAAACAACTTACACTGGATAAAAAAATCAAATAACGATTTTCAATAATTTATAGTTAATAATTTATTAATAAATATAAAAAAATAATTTTATTTATTATTATTATTAACAAGAAAAATTTTAATCGTCCATTTTTTTAAAAAAATAATCATTAAATGGAATTTAATGTTATTGTTTTGAATATATTTTCAAAATTTTCACTATAATGTTATTACAATTATAATTTTATACGTTCATATTATTAATAAACTTATATATCTGTGTATTCACTTATTATGCATTTTTAATACCATATTTTATATGTGGCCAGCGGGACTATCTTCAAATGCTCCATCCGGCCCGCATTGAAAAATGTTTGGAGAACCCTGATATATAAGATTGACATTTTTTTTAAAAATAGGTAAAATTAATTAATTAATTATTCAGCACTTTATTTCAGATCTTTACATCCTAAGATTAATGTGCAAACTGGTCTCTCGAAAACCCTATTGAAAATTAATTAAAGTTGAGATTATAATTAGTCAATATTAAACATATGGGATACAAATGAAACGCTTTCGTTCTATAAACTCTGACAAAAAAAAGATTATAATCTATATGCGACTAAAATATAAACTTCTTCAAACCGAAAACCTGTCCTATATCTTGATTTCAATACAAATGAAATAATATCATCATTGAAATTTAACCCCTTAAAACGTTGAATGCCACATCGATCTTAATTGGTTTGTCAATGACACCAGCATAATTTTCATATTGGATACAAAAATTTAAAAAATATTTTAGATGTTCTATACTACAGTATTTTAATTACACTTTTGTAATAACTAGAAAAACTTAAGTAACAAATGTCAAACTATTTATTTTTATTTAGAATTATTTGAAATGTAATATTAATAGGAGTACTTTGATAAAAAAATGAATGAACAGAATTTTCTGTCAAACTTTTTATAATTATTAAGAACACTAATATGTTCTTCGAAAACTTTAAAATTACTGGATTGAGATCTATTGTCTAAATGACTGATCTTGACAGTAAGTTGCCACTAAATTTGTTTTGTCAACATTGTATTTTATTTCGCACTTAAATTGTGAAATAAAGTTGATTAGACGAAGTTGTCTGGGACTATGATCCTTCATGTCTATTGCGTGTAATAAAGGTTTATTATCTGTATATATCTCGAATCCTCTGTTTTTGAGGATATATTTTCAAATGTTTGATACTGTTGAAATAGAGCTAATAATTCTCTGTCGAACGTTGTGAATCGGGTCTCTTGCACTTTTAATTTTTTGGAGTGAAAACCGATGTGTATGGTTTTATTTTCTGATTCTCATTCCAAGACGGCTCGGATAGCTGATGCGGAGGCATGTGTTGTTATTTTTAAAGTACTGTTTTCCTGTAACATTGACAGATTTTTGATTATGTCCAGAATTTCTTTAATATTATTGAAAGTGGCTTTTACCTCTTCTGCCCAACTGACTTTATCATTTTTGTTATTGTGTTTGGTTAAGTCTGCCAGTAATACTAATAATTCAGACCATTTGGAAATACCGTGATGGTTGAAATTAATGATTGCGATTAACCTCCTCACTGCTTTGACTGTTGCGGGTGCTTTTTAGTTTGAAATTGTTTGTAATTTTTCTTTTGTTCGATTTATTTGTTTATTATTTATTTTAAACTTCTAAAAATTTTGATTTCTTTGTTTTGGAATTCACATTTTGTCAGATTAATTTTCAAATTATTATCTTTCAGTTTGACTAGTACTTTTTTCGATATCTTCCAATTGTTCTTCTTCGAGGAAACTACCTATCAGTGTCGTTTATGTATTTTTCGCCTTGAAAAATATTGCCCATAGTTTTTTGAAATGTGGATGGAAGCATCATTTTTGAACCCAAAAGGCATTTTCAAGAATTCAAATAAGCCGAAATGTTTGATGATGACTGTGTATTTAATGTGTTCTTGTTTTTTATTTTATCTATTATTTTCTTATCATTGATTTACTTCTATTTTTAAATCGTGCTATCATAAAGACGTATAAATAAAAAATATTAAAATTTGGCATAAGTAAAGATAGCAATTTATTTTTTAAAGATAATAATTTATTAATAATAATATTTTTCTAAAAATAATAACAATAGGATTTATACAATCAACTTCTGTACTTTTTAAATATTAAATGGAAGAATCAAGATTAATAGAGATTGATTCCATTAAAAATGCAAATGTAAAATTAACAATTGAGATATCAATTCTCATCCAAACACAATTTTTATAAAGAATTTTCAACAAATATTTCACAAATTTTTAATACACCATTTTAATTTTAATGTTCCTATTTTAATTAATTTTTTTGTAATCCAAAAAATCACCGGAAAATAATTTCAAATAATTTAGTTTTTAATGAAATATCTTTGTAAACACATCTTAAAATGAACAAAATCGTGTCATTTGACGTTATAATATTAAAGTATTTATTAAACAAAAATATTCTCAAATATTGAACAAAAATCCTTACAAAAAATCTATTGTGCATATTGTTTCCCGGTTCAGCACTATTGAACATCCCAACTGCTCTGAACAATCCTTTAACGTGTTTCACTAAAGTTCCTTGGGGAAATATCTAAAAAAAGTACACTATAAAACGAAAACAAAATCAAATTAGAATATATTTATAGATATACATAATATTATATAATTTCAAAAAAAATAAATTCAAAATCTCAATAATTTGAAGCATTATTTATTCTAGGCAATATAATAAATTGAATAAAGAATTTTAATTTTATTTCAATTCTATGATTAATTGAAACACGCCTTTTCTCACAGACGCAGAGTTACCGGAAAATAAATAAACTTGACGATGATTTGAGCAATCAAACAATTTCATTAACGATTCAAGATAAAAACAGCTATAAATTATTACTCGGAATAAAAGATAGAAACGATTCCCAGAAGAAATATTTAATTGAATAACTAATGAAATATCAGTTGACCTGGCTCTGACAAAATCATTCATTAAACATTTATATGAGAGCCATTAACTCGAGCGAAAATTAAATCTAAGGTATTTTCCTAAATAATAGTGAACCAGTTTTTCTTGAAGTTTTCTTAAACAGTTACAAATAATTAATCAATCTGTATATGATCGATGAAAATATTTATTAATAATTTAATATATTTCAGAATAACTAATCAATATATTATTTTAAAGAAAATCAATTTTTGATTCTATTAAAAAACAGAATAACTTAAGGACTTAAAATTCATTGTATTAATATATTTTTAAATTAAAAATTAAATTGAAACAAACAAGAAATCATTCGACTATTTCTTGTTTGTTTCAATTTAATTATAAGGGGTTAGTTTAAATTTAAGTTTCACCAAAATAGTTTATTATTTTTTTAATTTGAAAATTTAAAAGAAATAAATTAAAAAAATTAAAATGTAGAGTAGAAATATGATAAAATAAATACTTATTTAAAATATGCTTACAGTAATAACAATTGATATATTTTAATAAAATTTATGAAATAAGTTTGAATAAATTTTAAAATAAATAATTAACAGATTAATATTTTAAGAAATAATTTTTTCAAGAAAAGGGTTTATTGTAAATTTAAATTAATTAGTCTCTATGATAAAATTTTCGTAAAAAATGTAAAATAATTTAAGGTTTAAATTTCGTAAAATTTCAAAATTTAATCGAAAAAATTTAATGAATTAATTTTGGGCGAAATTTGTTTAAATATGTGAATTTTTGATATTAATAAATTTTGTGGTGTTAAATTATGATTTCGATAAAACTGAAAGTGGCATAAGCGCTACTTACAAGGATAACAATACGAATCTATTTAAGTGCAGCGTACCCTATTGTTATTTATTGTTATTTATTTTAATTCTATAACGTTAGATGTCCAAAATGATTTTTTAGAAAGACTTATATTTAATATAAGTTACAAAATAAATTTCCACAAAAAAACTTTGTGAGGAATATTTTAAATTGTTTGAATGTGTAAATGTATTGAGGATGTATGTTGATTTAAGTATGTTGAATTTAGAATGGTGATTCACCCACCCAAATGGAAATTGGTATTTTTTATTTAAATTTAAAGTGATTGACTATTCGAACATAATTAAAATAATCATTTTATAAGTTCATATTTTTAATTTAACAATTAAAATTAAGTTTATTATTTTTTGGTAAAATTTAAATTAAATGTATTTTTAATACTTTGATGACATTTTTATTATTTTGGGATTTATTGAGAAATGGTAAAATTTATTATTTTTAATTAATATTAATTAATATATTTAAAAAAATGACTTAGAAAAAATGTTCAAATAATCATGATTAAAAGAGAAATAAGAAAACCAATTAGAATGATGACAAACGATAAAAGACTTTCTGAGAGTCATAATGACTCTAAATGTGATTGAAATAAAAATTCAAACGAGACTTGTCTAAATGTTCTTAATAAACTTTTTAAAAAATTTTAATAAATTTAATTTAATAAATGAATAAATTTATTAAAAAAATATTTCAAAACATGGAAAAATTATATATATTTTAAAAAAATTTAACGTTAGTATATATATTTCTGCATACATTATATATAATTGTGTACAACCCTGTAATATCTATTATAAAAATTATTTCAAAGTAGCACAAAAACAAAAATGGATTTGAACAATACATTAACATTTTCTAAAATAACATAACAATTTTTGTTTATCCTGTTCGCTGTATTATTGAACTTTATAAACACTCAAATTGACTAATATTTTTGCGGACAATGGCGGACAACAAGGTTCAAAACCTTTTTCATTGAACAGGATCTACCCAACAATTGTGTTTCTAAATTGACAGAATTCTTCATGAAGTTCTGCGAAATTAGTTAGCTATTGCAAATCGAGGACGAATGTGAAGGATTCTAGAGAAGTCTCAGAGTTTTTTATAATTGTTAATAATGAAAAAAGAAAGTGAACAATGAAAGAAAGTGAAGTATATCCTTATTTAATTGAATTAAGACATAGAAATCTTCAAATGTTTTTTTTAAATCCTAAATCAACATTTTCCCATTGTAAATCAATAAACACACCAAACCCGAACAAAGAAGGTTTTTTTTTCAGGTTTTGATTTCAAATCAATATTAATAATACTTTTGTTATTTATTTTAATTTTTTATTTTCTTCATTTAGTTTAATTATCTTGGTTATTTAACAATATTTATATACAATATTTATAACTAAAGTAAGTAAGAAATAATTCAGCGAATTATCATTCAAATCTTTAATAAGATTCTGATCAAATAAACTGTAATAAATGGTAGTTCTTGAAATAAAGATCTTTCAGTCTTTGAAGAAAGGATGATAATTTTGATATAATAAATAATAATTATTCACTCAATATAAATATTTTCCTTTCAAAATTTCGAAACACATGCAATATTCAGCGGATAATTAGTACTCCGTTGTAAAACTTTATGCCAGTTATTGCATTATATTAACAAAAATTTCATTTTTACATAGTCTAAGGACTTTTGGACTACCCTATTTATTTGTTACTAAATGTATAGATTGGTTAATAACATTCACAAAAGGTAAACTGATTTTCAAAGTATATTTTAAACAGTAAAACAACCTAAATAAAAGGCAAGATTTATTACAGAAATAATTAGAATTTTATTTTAAATACATTAATATATATTTAAATTATACAAATATAATGATAAAAATTAAACCTGTAATTGAGACCATGGATTATAAGGTACATTTGCACTGCGTCCTTCTTCACGACGCCAGCGACCCAAATGAAGAGCACATCTGTGGAGTACATCCACGTACGCAGGTGATAAATGCTGGACTGAATATAAAAGAAATGCTGTGACTGCTGTAACGAAAACGTGTTGACCGCACCAAATGCCATCATAATGAATTGCATTCTGAAAAACATTTTGATATTTCTGAGGGCTTAATTTATTAGGCAACTTAATAAATTTCAATATGTAATTTCATTAATTATTAATATTAATATTCTTCAGTATTAAGTATAATAGTAACACATAATATGTTTTAACAATCATAAAGTGAAAGTAATATTATATTTTACCTTTTTCTATAATAATATTTTATTTATTCTTTGTGACAATATTTACAAAAAAATATTATTATATTTTAAAAATTATTAAATTATTAATACAACATTCCACACATTTTCGTATTTAAAGAATTTCACTATAAGATTAAATAAAACGTTACTATGAACCAGTGATTCTCAGGCTTTTTAGGGATCGACAAATCTTTAAATTTGAAAATAAGTTCTTGAACCCTTAATAAAATATTTTTCTATTTTTTATTTTGAAAATATATATTAAACATGATCACATGACATGTTTCGATGTTTTATTACATCGTCACCAGTAATAAACTTTATATAAGAGATAAACGATATGTAAGTGATATTCTTTTAGTATTCAGAAATCAATCCTTCATTCTTAAAATTCCTGAATGGTTTTCATTTTACTATTAAATTTAACACAAAAAGTTAAAATTAAATAATCATGGGTGTCCAAACTCGTACAAAGATGTCGAAGAAGTCTCAGAGACTGAATTATTCTGACTATGTATGAGGCCTATCGTTGGGCTGCTGAGTTCTTTAGTTTGAGCTAACCCTGTAATGAGCCTCTAAGCTCAATACTATTAAAATAAATGAATGGCCCACATCGAAAAGATAAATCATCATCTCAAAATCCGGATTAATGAGCATTCATATCCAAGTCAATCAAGTAACGTTCTTGACCATTGGTTGAGTTGTAAGAAAGATGAGTTTTTTGTTCCATAAAAAGGTTTCGATGCACATTACGAGCAGCAGTTTTATAAATCTATATTAATGAGACACTGATATCCATTGTCCATTAAAAAACCCTCTCAAAACTTACAAATCTTAAAATTCATGACTAACCAACAATATTTTACTTAATTAAAACTTACTATTATTTATTTACGAATTTTTTAATATTTAATTCTAATTAATTTTATCAAAAAGATTCTGTAGATGATTTAAGAAAACATAGAAACATGTCGTACGATTATATTTAAAAAATGCTTTAATTTATTTATGAATAATTTTAAATTAGCGTTTACGAGATTCAATATTAAATAAGCAAAACAATATTTCAATTTTAAATGACTAAGTTATTGTTATTTACTTTTAATAATTATTTTAAAACGAGGCTACTTTCAAAGACTCGTGCTTAAGTCATCACTTATAATTTAAGGTGATTTTCGGATTTTTTTTATGTACAAAAGTAAATAAAATATAATTTCAATAAAATATAAGTTTTAAAATATATATAAAATATATATAAAATATAAGTTTTTTAATATATATAATATAGTTTAAAACATTCAAGGGATTATAATGTTGTTTTTACTGTTAGTTGGAAGTATACATTGAAAAGTTACTTCCAGGAAGTAAATTGAAGGTAAAGAATCAGTTATAACAAGTACTTAGTATTAGGTTGTTCGATATGAAACGGGT
This sequence comes from Girardia tigrina, assembly GCA_001938485.1. Taxonomy (NCBI): domain Eukaryota; kingdom Metazoa; phylum Platyhelminthes; order Tricladida; family Dugesiidae; genus Girardia; species Girardia tigrina. Next base: position 59,861 of record MQRK01238017.1, on the reverse strand, counting down.
CAAACTTCACACCTTACATTTCAATCGCGTATAACTTAACTTTGAACTATCGTATGAAAATAAATAAGGTATTTCTTGACAGATATAT
>MQRK01238017.1:46264-58690 GCA_001938485.1 Girardia tigrina | reverse complement strand
TTATACTAAAGGGTTAAATGTGTTACCATTGAAATGGCAACAGTGTGTTGACAACATGGGGGGATATATTGATTAAAAATAAAATGTTATTATTTAAAAAAAATCGATTTACATTTTACTTTAATTTTGACCCGTTTCATATCGAACAACCTAATAATTTGTCCTTTATCCCTCGTAACACACTTTAAGAATTGTTTACAGTTTTCAATGTCAAAAAAGTCGTATCACTATCAAAGAATTTTTAAAAATACATTAACGGAGATTGAATTAACTGATAAAATTCATAGATCAGAAATAACAAAAAAATGAAAGAAACTCGATATTAAACGTAAAAAGAAGAAATTATCGAAATCTCAATTTTAATCATCTTAATTACATCAATTATTTCTATTATAACTAATGTTTACCTCATAGAACATAAATTATCTCTATCCAAATAATCAAACAAAAAGTGCCTTGAAAAACAATTTTTGATCTTCAACAATCCTAATAATAATACTAAGCTTCTTTCTGTCTAATTATTCCTTCATCTCTGGTTTTATAATTTATAATAAATAATTTAATTGTATGCGACCACTTAACGTATTTTTTACATATCAGCAAAATTAATAATCATACAACATTACCTTCACGGGCGTAGCTAAGGGTGAATATAGGGGGTCAATCCTCTCCGAAATATTTTTTAAAAATTTACTAACATTTCCTTAATTTATTAAAAAATTATTTCCATTAAATCTTTTCTATTTAATAAAATTCTTGATGTTTTAATATTTAATAAAATATACATTAATAATTTGGAATTTTACCTAGAATAAATAATTTTATTCAATTAGAAGTAATTAACTGTTATAAAATTATTGTTAATGAAAAATTTAATCTGGTTTAATAAAAATTTGATTTCAGCAACATCATCATGAAGAAACAACATAATATCATCGATTTTTTTGCACCGAGCCCAAATAGGTCAAAATCCTTTTCTGGATTCAATATTAATTCAAATATAAACTCAGTATCGACTTCAACTATTATACCATATATTCTTCTACTATCCGTAAATGGAGTATCTAACTCCTTTCTTGCGCCCAAAGACTTTAGATTTTGTGGTACTTAACCATTGCCGTCCCAGTTCACTCCAATCAGATATCAGTATTTTGGACATTTGATTGTATGTTCAACGGAAGGACCGATTATTCAGCCATGGTGAGAAAACAACGTTACTGTTGCCACAGTGGACTATTTATTCCTCCTACATTTTTTCCTGTCGATAAAAGAAATTTGTTTCCAAAAAAGTGGTCCTTTTTGAAAAGGAGGCAGCTAGCCAATAACAGTGTCTTGTTTGTGAACCCGTTCAGTAATGGAAGGATGCCAGTGAACATTTCCGAGAACACTAGAGTACAAAATATCACAAAGATTGCTCCATGAAAGCAGAAATCTTTCTAGAAATCTCTACAAAAGGTAAACTGGATATTATTCTTAAGATCGACAAAGGATCTAAAAGTCAATACGAGCAAAACCACGCACTCTTAAAACCAATCATAGAGACAATCTTGTCATGAAGGCTATATGAATTACCTCTACGAGGACACGAAGAATCAGACTTGATTTTTATGGATAAACCAGCTGAATTCAATGGTATATTTCTAGGAATACTGCGATTTCTTTTCCGAGACCTACTACTTCTTTATAAAAGCTTCATTTCTGTACCCAAAACAGCTCGCACATCAGTCCTCAAATTCAAAATATTTATATCGAGGTCAGTGGAAAGGTCATCAGGAAAAAAAGTGTGGAAATGGTCAACAAGTCTTAATGCTTCTCTATTCTGGCTGATGAATCCTTTGAATGCTCCTGAACTACTTTCCCTCTCATTAAGGTAAGAAATATAATTGCGACTTATTTTAAGTGTAAATAATTTCTGAATAATGTTTTATTTAGGTGCATTCATGAAGACAACGTACATGAAGATTTTCTAGGATTTTTCCCATTAGAAAAATTCCCATTCGAGGGAATTACTAACACCGTAACAACGGAACTAATAAAATCTGGTATTGATATGAGCTATGTACATGGGCAAGGTTACGATTTATTTCTTGACAACGTTGGAAGATAACTTCCTGAAAGACTCGTTAATCACGAGAAGATATTTGCAATATTTGAAGGTATCATTCCTTTCCACTGCCATAAAGCTACCTATTTGAACTTTAAACAGCTCGGCAAATCATATTAATCATCTGCCAAAAGTAACAATCACAAATAGAGTTTCAGAAAAGTGGGTTCAGGGCCTCCCCAAAACTAGCCAGCGATAACTTTGAAGCATTTTGTCAATCTGATATCCGCTTTTTTTCAAAGTATTGAGAAACCTCTACATTTTTTCCAGTGACAACAGCTACAGCAGAAAGAACATTTTTCGCTCTGACCGAATTAAAAGAAATACGAGAATTACCATGAACAACAACCGACTAAGTGATCTGGTAATGCTGTCAATGCACTAGACTGTTTCAGTAAATGCTGATGAATTACTGGAAGAATTTGCTAAATCCTAACGACTGGACTTTTTAATATACATTTACCTCTTCTTATCTTTATTAAATTCTTTATTCTTTACAATTTCTATAGAATACACTGTAATTTCTGCGTCCAGTCTCTCTTCATTCTGGCTAAAAAATAAACAATATGGAAACGCTGGACCACAAAATCCTTAACGGTGTCAATAAGTGTACAGGGTTTTTCATTTTTATAAAACCATTTTTTCATTTTTATAAAACCCTTTTATCGTTTTTATAAAACTTTAATTCTGTTTTTATAAACCTTGATTCTGGTTTTATACAACTTTAATTTATACTGGATAAAATCATAATTATTTCTATTTAATTGAGATTATTTTTAATTGATAAATATTTACAATAATTGATAAAAATAATTAAAATGGTTTATTATGATGATCAATATGAAAAATATTTTGATAAGGAATCTTCAAATAATGAGTCTGGATCACATGTGAGACACGAAAGGAAGATACAAAAGCATATTTGTGAGAAAAAGCATATTTGTATGAGAGAGTGGAATGACAAAAAACAGTTTCATTTTTTAAGTTATTTTCATCAAATATCTAGAAAATGTAAATCCCTTTATAGGAGCATATTCATCATAACATAAAGAAAGAAATGAATTAAAACGATCACGATTGCAAAAATATTACATGGTAAATTACCGGGTTTTCAAATTAATTTAATCTCATTAAAATTTATTTAATCCATGCTAAAGATTTGTTATTCCACGTAAAGTTTAATTTAATCCTTGTAAAACTTAATTTAATCCATATTGTTGGGAGCGTTGTTGAGTTCATAAAATTTTTGAAGTTACAATCTTATCAAATTAATAACTAAACAATTAAACAATTAAACAATTAAACTAAACAGTTTAATAGTATTAGACTCACTACAGTCAAACCAGTTTTTGAGCAGTCTTTTATGCTTTTGTTTAGTTTCTAATGTAATGGTCTTTCTTTGCATTTTTTATTACAATTATTCATTTTAAGAAGGCAAAAAAGGATTGGCACAAAAAGACCGGACAAAAACATGTTTGTATAATTTCTATAGTCATTTAATATTTTTAAAAAAATAAATGAAAAATTTTACATTATGAATATAAAGCATTAAAAAACCTTGTTTCGGAAAATAAAATTAATTAATATAATGGATGTATAGTAAAAACATTAATTGAAAAAGTAATTCCATATCAAAATATTAATATTTCTAGACAGTTAGATTAGTTTTCAATGGGTAGAGTTATTTAACTAAAATCTAAAAGATGAAAAGAAAAATATTTAATAAATTCAAAAATCATTTATATAAAAAGAACTTAAAATATTAAAGTGATAGATTATTTCAAAGTTAGATATAAAGGAGTAATCATGTAATAAATAATTCCTCTTTTAACCAATGTCACTTTCTGTAATCTAACAGCAATAAATAAGACTTGCAAATAATACTTAAAAGAAAGCATGAATTAAACGAATGCTAATTAATCTCATACGATTATTAACTTTTCTTTCGACCTAAGTAGAGTTTCAATCAAGAGGGCGTTGGGATGATTTTATTTGTAGTAAAACATTCAATCTAACTGGGCGAGGCAACATTGTAACCACGCCTAATCTATCATCAGAATCTGGGTGTATCCGCGAAAGAAATTAGTTTCAAAAAGATATACTACAAATACCAATTTTACTTATATTTACTATTTCAAGAATAATTAAAGTTTCTAGTTTAATGGAAATTACATTCAATCTCTCAGTTTAACAAATTCGATGAAACTGGTTTTGATTATTTGTGTTATTGATTATTATTTTTCTCATTACAGTTAGAAATGAAATAAGATTCATAAAGAAAGCACTAATAACGTATTTGTATTCCATTTGTATTATATTAAAAAAATCAAAATTAGCAAAGCAATAAAAATTTATATTTCTGTTTATTAATTTCGAAGGTTTTACCGTTATCTTTAGAATTACTGAATTTAAAAAAATTACTTATAAATTTTGAGGATTTTGGGAGATTCTTAAATTTTTGAATTAAAGTTAAAAAACATTTTTAATTAATATTGTAGTGACACAAAATTATAATCTGTATTTATAAATATTAAATATATATTAAAATCTGATATTTTTTATTTATAATCACTATTTCCGGAGTCTATGCAAACAAAAACTGAGATTCAAGTCTGTTCCAAGAATGCGATTCATGGTCGATGCCGAAGTTGCCCCACACGAATTATCAATTCTAATGAACGAAACTTTATTGAATCAAATATTGAAGAGACAAAAGATAATTCATATGAGATTTGTATTAATTGTAATTCTGTTAGCCATTTCAATTATTATCTTCCCCTTCAAACGCAAGCGACATCAATCAGCTCCAGATATAAGATCAAACCTTAATCTCAGCTTCAAATATGGAAATGACTTATTAATTCCAAACATTTCAATCAACGATACAAAATCAGAATATCATTCGATAAATCATTGATTTATTTTACCCCTAAGACTTCACATTTCTCTCAGAGTAAAGTATAAAACAATTCCTAAAGAATTAAAAGCTCAATTATGTGTCGAAATCGGTATATTTTTACAAAGATGATTAACTTTGTTTTCCATCCTTATGTAAAGCAAATGAATTATGGACAACATTTTTTATATTTATATTTTTTATAAATTTTTTGTTAATTGGATTTCTTAAGAATCTAAAAAAATGTTTTTTGTTTAAATGTATTAAACATTAGAAATCCATTGTTTGAAAATAAAGATTTTTCGAATTTTTTAAATCGTTAATAGAGTGATGTCCTTGATTTATAACAAGTTTGAAAATCCTCAATTTACTATTGTGAATCCTCAACCGATTTTATGCTCCCACATTTCGCGCAACTCTCTGCTCCATAATAATTTGTTTCGATTCTGTCATCACAAATTGTCACGACAAATTGTATTTCCGATGACTCGAGTCAGTTGATAATCTGTGATAACTGGAACAATCGCTCGCGATAATTGTTGATATTCACCAGTTGGACGATGTTCCTCGCCTTGATCGATAATCGCAAAAATCGAATTCTTTTTGACTCATTACCATTCGATTTTTGCTTCGTTTACGCGAATGAATTTGATTATTCACCGATCGATTTTATTTGGAATCTATCGACATTCTCGATCGATAATCGCCTCATTATCATCACTCTTGTCGTCACAGAGATGCCCAAGCCGATTCGCCCGACGATATTCAAGGAGCGACCCGTACTGAAGATCGAGTCGATCAAACCGGCGCGATGCTTCCACCATGAGTCCGAAACGATCGAAGAGACGCGCCACCGTTTGCTCAGCCTGCTCGACGAGTACCGGTCACTGGAGTTCGTCATCAACATTGTCGACACGCTCACGATCCTCGCAACGCGGTCCTCGTTGCACGCGCGCAGCCAAATCGACGTGCTCCTCCACCAGAAGACCTTACTCGGTGTTAGTCGATCCCGGCAGACGACAAATATTAAATATAAAAGTATAAAATAGAAATTAATTGTAATATAAATAAAGACGATTAAATGTTTAAAATTACAAATCAAATTACAGTATTAATAATATTTAAAAAGAAATGTTTTAGATAAAATTTAAAGTAATAAATTTGTAAATTAAATTGATTTGAAAACGAATTACATATCAGATTTTTAGAATAGTTACATAAAATTTAATACAATATTAAGAAAAAACAAATAACATATTAAATATTAAAAATTTAATAAGTTTAAGAAAATACAATATTTTAAAAAACAGAATAAATACAAAAATAAATACAAGTTAAAGATATAAAGATATTTGAAAAGAGTTTATTTTTTATAAATTAAATACAATACAAATTTCAAAATTAATAAATTTAAATATATTTATATTTACAATTTATTTTGATTTAATTGGTTTGTGCAAGAAAAATGAAAAATCTTTTCTCAGAAATTTACTTCGACAAAACTTGTTTAAATAATGTATTTTGCTGTTATTAAAATAGATTCAATTACAAGATTTGTACCAGAAAAACAGACAGATGAAGCCAGTAACGCGAGAACATTGTAAAAGTTACTGGGGCCAAGGCTTTAACCCACCGTCTTTATAAACCACGTTTTTGTGAAAAAGAGAAGAGTGTATAAATGTTAGCAATGAAGCCAATGTACACATTATATTAGAACCCAAATGTTTTTTCCCTTTCTCGGGTTTTACTAGCAAATGCGTAATACAGCATTGAAATATCCAAACTGTCTAATTTGTCCTGATGGCAGTGAGATATAGCAAAATTAGTAAGTCTCTTCTTGGTCATTGTAGAGCGTTTCCACGTTTTTAATAGCCGAAATTCGCTAAATAAACGCTCCGATGTTGCTGACGTTGCTGGCACCGTAAGGATTAAATGAATTAATTTTACAAAATCTGAGAATATACTTAAGACAGCCTCAAGTTGCGTTTTGAGAAATGAGGCAAGGTCTAAAATAGTGTCAATCCGCTGGTCTTGTTTTAGAAGGTCAGGGAGCATCTTTAACTGGAGGAGGAGTCTGATGTTTGAAATAAAAATACCGTATAAATTTTTATAAACATAACATTTACACAAATTAGCATTCGTACCGAGTTCGATCAAAATCTGTCTTATAGATCTCAGGAATATCTTCCAACTGGCGTTCAATAGATGTTCTCGCAACTGACGTCATGAGAAGGTTCTCCATTTTCATGATTTTTGTTATTCCCTCTTGTTCAAAACGACGTCGAAGTTCGTTGACCAGTAGATCGATAGCCTCGTCAAAGTTTCTGCGCTCTTGGTCTTCCGATTTATTAAAGACAGTTGGAAGAGCAGGTGATTCTGACGATTCAAGCCTGAAAATTAATTTTGGTGTAGTGTTAATGTACCGAAAAGACAAGTTATTTAATAGGACGAGTTAAGTACCTCAAAGGAGGCTTGGACATTCTGCTCTTCTGTGGCACCTTCAGGTCAAGTTTTGTTCCCTTTTCTTTAGCCATATTGGCCAACTTTTCAAATTAAATTTCCGATCGAAGCCCCTGTAAATAACTTGCTAAAACAGTTACACTTTTCACAGCGCCTACAACGGTCATCTGACTGGACTGTAAAGTAATGGCTAATTCTTCACAAGGAAAAAATAGGCTTTCGGCAATGAGCAAGCGCAAATATGTGTTCATTCCCTTCATTTCTTTCTCAATTCCGCGAGCTTTGCATCTTATCTCCCATCGATTTGTTTTATCATCTGCAATGGTAACAATAGTCTTTAGCACAGCTTCATCATTTTTTAGGAAAGAGGTAACAACTCTTCCACTAACACACCATCTAGTTGGACACAATTGTGTCAATTTACTGTGTCGATAATCGTTATCAGACGCCTTTTCTAAGTCGTTACCAATGCGCTCATAGCATGACTGGCGTTTGGCTGATTCTTTGATCAAATTAACAGTCTCACGAACAAGTGACAGAGATTTTACGATAGACTTTACCTCTCGAACAGTTTCTTGCAAAGCAAGATCAATGTGATGATTGGCGCAATGCACGAATATCGCTTTAGGTTTTCGGCTTTTAATAATTGCTTGCACTCCGTGATATTTGCACCCCCACCATAGCACTGTCCTCTCAAATCTTCCATAGATAATCCAAATCGAGTCATTGTGTCAAAAAAACAAGTTGACAGAGTGTCGCTAGTACTATCTGGAGGGCAATAAAATCCCACAAATGTTTCGTGAATTACAAAATTATCACCAACATGTCGGAAAGATATTGAAAATGTTCCGCTACATCTAGACCTCTGTATAGGAATGGCTCCTTGTCAATACCCAATGCATGCATACAGTATGATGATAACTTATGATACTGGTATGCTGTCGAACTGCTAAGTTGTGGATCCGGATTGCATGTTTAGACTGGGCTTAGAATGGCTTCAAAGTAACAATATATGATAGTGGCAACTTTCTGCATCTTATCATATTCTTTGAATTCGATATATTCTTCCTTGGGAAATTCCGCTCTGATGCAATGATTGTTATTGCAATAGGCCTTGTGCTCTTCCAACTTGATTGCTGCATCATCTCCATTAAAATGTGTAAAGCATCGTTTACAAATCTCGATACTCACATGATGTTTCAATATTTGGGATCTTAGAAGGCACTCAAAGTTCTCCATCATCTGGCAATAGCAAATCCCGATGATCTTCTAATTCTTCCTTACATACAAGTAAGGGATAAAATGTTTCATTCTCCAAACCAAAGAATTTGATTGAAACATTGTTGTGACTTCCAAATTTAGTGACTTCTTCCAGGCTCGGTGGGAATTTTATGCAGTTGAAGTCATATGGGTGCTGCAGATTGTTGTATATCCATACTAGTGATGCATGCTTCTGATCCTCAACAAATTTTGACAGCATTGCATACTTGAAACACATGTTGTCATCATTATGGACATTGATACATGCCTTTTTCTTGACTATCCATTCAGGAAGCGGAATGTATTAGCTGCCTCTCATTGGTGAGTATTTATGAGCATGGATAATCAACTGATTTACAAATGCCAGAGTCCATCCACTCTTCTCCTTGCTTTCATCAGCTTCCTTTATTATCTTGGTATGTTCTTCATTGAGCTACTCTAAAATATCATCGGATTCTAACATTGGTCTATTTTTGGTCTTGAAGGCTCTATTTGACAGTTCATCATCGACATTGATATATGTAGCTTCTAAATTAAGGTTTACTTTAATAGCCTTTAGTTCAAACCATGATGTCTTGTAGAATCTTCATGGTTTCCTTCTTGGAATATTCCAGAAACTCATGGAGACTTGTAACCCTGCTGCCTAGGCTGTCTAAGCAATCCTGCCGAGCCTTGATAATATATTGACGTACCTTCTTATTCAATGAAGTTTTATGAATTTGGTCTCTGTCTTGAACTTTTTGATAGAACATGATATTTGTATAATTTGCACGTTTTGATAGAATATTTGCAGCCTTTGCAGCATTTGAACAGGTATCTCCATTGGAACATTTGTAGCATTTACATGTTTTAGGGGAACTTTTATCGTATTTGAAACATTTTTTTCAATTGAAACATTCTTCTCAATTGGGACATTTGACACATTCTTCTCAATTGGAACATTCGAAACATTTTTCTCAATTGGAACAATTCTTTGACATGATGAGTGCATAACAAATACATGATGAATGCAATATGTTGACATGAAGGATGCATGACGATATCATCTTGGATACGGTCATGTTTTGAATGGTTGATACGATAGTTATATATTATAATGTTTTAGGTATTCCATAGGTTTTTTATATAAAATATTAAGGTTATGTCAAATGGTTACGGTTACTAAGGTACTTGTGATTGGTGATATCTAGGTTCAGCTACTTTAGCAGATCATGTACATGTTATGTATAATGTCTATGTACGTTTTAAGTATAATAGGAGTTTAATACATGTAGTTTTTACATGTAAAATAAAAAGTTATGTATCTTGGTTACGGTAACCATGGTACTTGTGATTGTTGATTAGGTACATTAGACGATTCATGAGGTATTGTTTGATGGTAAATAACATACATATTGCATAGGGGTTTCATATATATATATATATATATATATATATATATATATATCAAAATTGATTTTTAAGCACTTTTTTGAGAATTTCAGAAATGTTCGAAAAAGTCGATATTTCAGCTCTTTTTCGAAAATGTTGACATGGAATCTGAATGCATGTATAATGGTTTCTATTCAAAAGCATGAGCACATTTTTGATATTCTGCTTCCTTGTACCTCTAAAATCGATGTGCTTTTTATGTTAATATACACATTATGCTAATTATAGGAAAAAGTAATCAATATATTAAATTTCTAATTGCACATTCAGATAGAGAATCAAAATGTACATCAAACACATGATATCGATTTTTGACACTAGCACTTTTAAAAAATGTTATGTATTGATTTTTGCCCTTTTACACATGCAAAACTTAAAAAGCACTGTGCTAGCACATTAAAAATGTGCGGCACAATGTGCACTATCGATTAGCACTTTTTCTACGGTTGCTATGGATACGGTAGCCGTTACCATGGTTACAACCACCTTGAATCAGTGTATCCGTTGCTAATGAAAAATGTCCCTTGGTTACCGTTGCTATGGTAACTAAGACCTTGGTTCCCATTGTTATGGTGATCGGAACAGTTGCTATGGTGATCACAACCATTGCTATGGGATTACTGACCAATCAGAAGCGTTTTTGGGTAATCGTGACCATTGCTGCCTAGGCTAGGGTACCGGGTAACGGGTGACCCACCCCGGGGGGTCTTGTGGGGAGAATGCCCATTTTCCCCCTACTGTGTCTTAATGACGTCGTCTTTAACTGGTGAGCATTTCTGATGATTCTCGTCCAAATTTAACTCTATGAGAATACACTGAAATGATTCTAAGTTCACAAGGACTTTAAGATTATCATCAATTATGTGTACATGTTGCAGACCGAATTTAATTAAAAAATTTTATTATACAATGAATGAAGAACAAATCAAGCATTTCATAAGGGACAAATTAACATACGAAAAAAATCCAGGACTAGTATTAGTGAGTTTAATAATTATTTCTAAAATTTAAAGAGATTATTATAAGATAAATTTTGAGTCAAAAAATGCTAATTAATTTTTTAAAAATAATTCATTTAAATTTGTGATTGTTTTTCATTGTAAAGTAATTTAAAAAAATTATTATTTCAGTTTAATAATGAATTTTTTTCAAATAATTTTCCTTTCCAATTCTAATAAATCAATATGTAATTTATTATTAAAAGATCAAAATTTACATAATATATTAAAGAATAGAAAATAAAAAAATTACAATTTAATAGACGTTAATAAATACAATTAGTGTACATAAAAAAATATTTGCTTCTATTAAATTATTATTTTGAAAATTGTATTTTTCGTGTTTATGTTCTATCATTATGTTTAATAATTCAAATACGTTTTTTGGTAATAAAAATACAAATTCATATTATTAAAAGTTTTATGAATAATTAATAAAAGAATTTTATAAATTATGAATTTAATAACTTATTCGACAATGAACAGCCCTTCAGAAACGATGCCATTCCAATAGTGAGTCTCAACTGATGCTGCTTCGAGTTTTGGATAAATAGTTCAGTTTTAAAGAAATTATAACATAAAAATCCCTTTTATAAATTGAATATCAATCACAAAGAATGAAAATATTTAAATTATTTCAATTTTTGAAAATATTTAATTCTTTAAATAATGAAAAATTCATTCTATGTTTCCATTTCAAATATCTTAATTTAAATATTGTTCTATTAAATAATCAAAACAGACAAACTTTATTTTTTTATAATAAAAACGATTTAATTAATTATTTATATTTTTATTTATATATTTAATTATTTATATTAGGAATGTACCAAAGCCGGATCATGGATCTGTATATTCAGTTATCGGACAAAGTTTACAAATCCGGATTCACCTATGAGAAAAAGACCAAATATTTTATCTGAAATTCACAGTTTAAAAAGATGTGCGTATCATTTCTCTGTCGAAGTTTCTCCTGTGGTTCTTTCTCCTCTGGTCGTTTCTCAATTTAAAATGATCTCAATAACATCTTTTGCTACTTCTCCTCAGTTTAGGAATATAAATTTTTTAAAAAATTGATAATTATTTTATAAAAATTTAACTCCTTTATATTGAATAATAATATTAACAACAAGACAACAGAAATTTACAAAATGTCTGTTTCATTTGAATTTAAATGTTGCGATATCAACACTGAATCCGAATATGAAATTAGTTTTAACTTAGATATTACAAATGTTTATATCAAATATATATATATATATATATATATATATATA
>MQRK01238017.1:35560-46118 GCA_001938485.1 Girardia tigrina | reverse complement strand
ATATATATATATATATATATATATATATATATATATATATATGTAAACGAATATAATAATTACATAATAATACCATTTTCTAATGCTATAATATTAAACAATGGTGAAAATTTTATATTAGGATATATCTTACATTTCAAAAGTGCGTAGTGGACTGTTTTCATTTTATGGCTTGTTTTATCGTTTCTCACCAAGTTCCATATGTAGCCTCCCATCATGGCATCATCCAATCCTCCATGGCATTACCCAATCCATGGCATTATCCAATCCCTGATAACGTTTCACCATCAACAGTATGACCTGGTGGAACCTCTTCTCATATTCCTCACTAACTGCAACTAGATTTTCTGGAAAGAAATCAAGATGTAAATGTAGATAGGCAAGTTTGAGAGATGTTCTACATCACAAGGTCTGATAGCTCACAAACTTTTCTTCTACAAGATCATTGTAGTTTTGTTGCCCAGAAAAGCATTACCAACATTCCAGAATGCAATACATGCTCTTCTTTATGTCCCTGACATTTTCCCTAGCAGAGTTTTTGGTTTAAACATTTTCTTCACCTATGGACTGATAAATACACTAGCCTAGAATTTACCATCAGATAGTTTTGGAACAATTGAAGTTATCTCCTTGAAACATTCACCATTATGATCTAGTGCTGTAATGAACCATTTTATTAATCTCAGTTTAATATGTAGTGGAAGTTTAATATCTTGTGGTCAGAAAGCAGAGCATCATGTTTAACATTCGACTTGAATCTGAGTCTTACTTGACTTTGACAAGAGAGGCAATGAAAGATCACAAATAATAATAATATTTTATTTAAATATAATAATTATTGGAATTAAAATTCCGAACACCTTGAATCTTTTGTTATAGATTGTCGTCTGACACTCATTATTCTCTTATGGAGTAAGTAGACTTTATTTCTGATGTAACATGATTAAATGCTTCGGCTATTAACTTCTCCGTTTTTGAGTTATCGTGTTACATTTGTATTTTGTACAAATGTTCTATACATGCATCTAGACAGCATATCCGTTTTCCAATGAACTGAGCCTTTTCAGAAATCAGTGTTCATCTATTGGTGATCTCAATGGTGATCTTTTGTTTTTGTTTAAAATTATGTCTTTCATTTTTTCCATTCTTAAGAGAACTCACACATTTGACAGAACATTTATTACATACACAATTCTGATCATCTTTATGGCGATCAATAGTATTACTTTCACTTAATTCCATCACTCAATGTTTTAATACTCCTCCTTACAATGTGAACAAACTTGAAGAAAGTTTTTTATTTTAAATATTTAATTTAAATTTTATTGGATAAAATAAAATTACTAATTATAATTATTTTTAAACATTAATTTGATTTTAATTATTTAAAAATTTACAAAAATAAAATCAATAAAATTATTTAAAAGTTACAATAATAAAAATTAAAAAATTGAATATTAAATCTAAATTTAAATAAATTAGTTTCAGATAATAAAAATTAAAATATTGATTCTCGTTAGGAGAGACACAATCCCAAATCAACATACAACATTTAAACATTCAAGCACTACACAAAAACATCCACACACCAAATATTCCTCACATCCATTATTTAGGAAATTCTTCACTTCAAATACGGATACTTACCAACTATTCAAAAACTTTGAATATTAGTGAGATAATTCCATAAATTCATTATTATCTATTATCTCGTGTAATGAATTGTTTAAGTTATGTCGACATAAATATTCTTTGACACTCATATATTAAAACAGTCTAGTGAAATGAAACGTCGTTTCTAGTTTAGAGTTAATAATTAGAACTTGAAATACTCATACTGTTCTCTCTTATCTTGTTTTTATTTATCTTTTATTGGCTTTCCATTCAGAATATGACTGTTCCATTCTGAGCTTAATAGTTTGCTTTTCTGGATGCATTTTGCGTATACGAGTGCTGCTTTATTGTATTTGGATGTTTTATAGGTTCTTTCGGCATTTGATTTCACATTTTTCCAGGTAGTTTCTACAGATTGTCCATCTGAGTTCATCAAAGATCTGTTCTTTCCTTGCTAAGATTCCGAATTTCTTTATCATTTTCTGCTGCATAAGTACCGAATAATTTTGAAGTTTGACTTTCAATTTTTTTCGAGTTTTATCTACACTACTAAGACTGTAAATAATGATTAGAACCAAAGTCAAATTTCGGATAAGAGCAGAAATTCACGATTCTATCAACGTGATTTTGGTCAATTGAGGATATATGCACCAATTTCGTTTTTATTGAATGATTTTTTCTTGTTCTTCGCTAAGTTTAAAGCATATGTCCTATTTAAGTGCTAAAATGATGATCAAATCTAAAAGACGTTTTTACTATCCAATGAAGTTGTAGCAGTAGAATATTTTCCACAGCTCTTCCTTTTTTTCATTTAATGTGATAAAACATTTAAAATAACAATCAATGATTAATTCATTTTGAAGTTTTCATGAAACATTTTTTATAATATAAAATGTTTAGAAATCTGGATTTTTACCATCAGTGTAAATTCAATCTTTTAATGCATAAATTCAATTGATTTGATACTCAAACTAGTAACCCTGAATGCCAATATCATTTCATATTCGGAATGACTTATACTTGTGTATAGTTTTAACTTGAAATCATTAACAATGATATTTCTATGATTTCATCTCAAATTCCCTATTAAAAATATATTTTTTCCCAGTAGTAGGTTTCGAAATCTCGAAAATTCTGAGAATGATATAAGATTTCTCATCACTTTAACCTCTTATGTTCCACAGTCCAATTCTTAACCCATTCCAGCGGAGTGTAAAGAGAGATTTCTCCATTAAAGATTTTTATCTCCAAATCATTCTAGACTCTATATTTGATTTAATGTACTGATGTCGTTCAATTTATAGTCACAAAAGGATCTCTTTAGGTTAATAATCTCTTTTAGGTTTAATAAGACTTTATTCAAAGATTTTTTTTAATTTAACATGCAAAATTTTTATTTTTATTTTATATTATTGTTTCTGACACAATCCATTGCTAAAATGATTTTAAAATGCAAAAAGAACAAAATAGATCGATAAGTTTGAATCGTCAATATAAAAAGTAAATTAATTTATGCACTTTTATTATTATTATTTTACATTTTATATAATTTATAGTTATCTTTTTTTCTTGTCAAGGATTTTAAAAGTGTAATAGTATTAAATAATCATTAGATGTTAAACTATCATATTAAACTATCATATGAAACTATCATATTAATGAAAATATCAAGAGAATTTTACAAGCAGTAATTAAATAATAAAAATGTAATAAAATTGTGTCGAGTGAAATTTAGTGATTTATAATAAAAAAAACTTTTGTTCTTATAATATTATTTAAGCATTTTGATATATAAAATTTATAATCTATGACAAGTACACACATATATATTCAATTATTTATTTTCTGTATTAATGTTGTGGAAATCTGGAATGTGGGGAAGGAAGCAAATCTTAGTGGTAAAAAAAGTTTACCGTGAAATGATGGCGTTTGAAAGTTGTAGGGGCCGCCATCACACCCGCGCATGACGTGGACCGATACGGTCGGGAATGAAGTCACAGTACTATGAGTGATGTAGAGGAACTCCATTAATTGATTAATCAATTTGATTTATGTATTATTAAATAATCGATTAAATCAAAATATTGCACATCGATTCAAAAATCGCAAAACATCGAGAATATGAGAAAATGTCCATGATTTATAGAACAAATATATTTTTACAAAGATATCAACTCATTTCGAATCGGACCAATTACTTTGAGAATATTTAAACAACTGTTATTTTCAGATCGACATGTTTTTCAATTACATTTATTATTTTATATAGATAAGTAAAATATGTGATTCTTGATGTAAGTAATAATATTAGTATTTTTATGTTAATAAAGACTTTTTTAATTAAAAGTGGTCACTGTAAATGTCAAATCGAATTTTAATTTTTTTACGCATAAAAACTTATAATTTAACAAACTTTGTTTATAAGTTTTATTTATAAATTTAATAAAACTGATTATATTTCTTAATTGCACTGACCCTTATTTGAGAATTTACGATGTCCTAAAGTGCTACAGAAAACCTACACTCCTTTGGGACTTTTACATTTTTAGGATGTTCTTTGTCTCGTGTAAGTGAAATGTATTCAGCATTTATTTAATATTAGTACCTTGAGTGGATAAAAAGTACTGAAACGTATAGAAAGAAAATTAATAAATTGATTAAATTTTAATATATTTATAGATAAATAATATCAAAATTTTGTAAAATTTGAAACTCTTGTTTTCATTATCTGCTTGTTGCGTTGCTCGGTGATCGAAGATTTTCAATTGCAATCCAATCCGGAATTCCCAATTTCCAAATCAATTGAAAAAAATCAATAAAAATAGAAGTGTTGCATAAATCTAATTAATTTTGAATTTCGATTTCTTAAAATGTTAATCATTGTAAAAATACTTTTGTTTTAATTAATAACAATTTTACTGAACTATTTAAAAATTGTTTTTACTAAATATAATACGGTTGCTAGTTTGTTTGATACAGTCTTTTTGACGAAAAAATAAGTAAATAACCTCTAGAAATAGTTAAAGGGAAATTGAAAGATTAAATAAATATTGTGAAGGAAGAGAAATGAATAATCCAGAGAGAGCTATCAAGTAGGTTATATGTTAGCAAGAAAACTGTGCTAAATGCTGGAGTTAATCGGAGTCAGAAAATTGTGTAGTCGACTCGTCTAATGCTTTTTGACAGTTTAAATGCGAGAAAAGTGAATGCAAGTATATCAAAAAAATCTGAATCTATTTGATGTTCTTGAGCGAAATATTTTAACAATGTTTATAAGGAGGATGATATACCGCTAAGTCTTTACGTTCCATACAGAAAGCGTGAGTCTCGTGAATGGATGCTTCCAGAGAAAACACCTCAAAATACCATCTGAAAAGAAAATGCATTTAGTGTATTACAGAACACTAAATGGTGTTTGACTTTACTTCAATTAGAAAATCATTGACTCCCGCTACTGCTACTCTACACACAGTTAGGTGATATGAGAGACGTGCGGTGGAAACACTTCTGTAAACATTGCTTACCGAAATATGGATTCCATTGGTATAAAAGGATGTGTGATATCTCAACACCTATTATGCAGCCCTAACTTTGCTTCAAGTGATTTTCTTCCGTTATGTCATGAGGATAAAGAATAGATTTGAATGAAAATCTCAATTGATCATATAAAGGATAATAAATCGCTGTAAACGTTTCTGGCAGTACATAATGATTACAATGAAAAGTTTCCATGGTTTATGTCATACTGTGGTTAAATTAGTTAAATTCAATCTTAAAATGTATTGATTTGTATACCGATAATCTGATTATTTATTTACTAACAATTATGAAAAGAAATATCGTTTGTCAATTAAAAGTCGAAAGCCAATTGAAAATGTTTATGAATTTCGATGGATTAACCGTTATTGTCAGAACAACTAATTTTTTTAAAAAGAAATGGACTTATATACTGCCGGTAATGATTGTGCAATTAATACGTCATCAATAAAACATTTAAAAACCCTCAATAGAGTTGTTGAGAGTGCATTTTAAATGTTAATTTTAGGATCCAAAGATCTTATATATAACGCTTCACATGTCACTCTCTCCCAGTAATTCTTAAATTGAGTGCACATAATTTTAAAGTTATGGATGTTTGTCTCCCCTTTGAAATGTTTACTATGTCCAGCAATATTAATTTCACTTTCCTCAATTATTAATTCATTAACAAAATTTAGTATAATAATAAACATGATAACAATGTTACAATTTACTTGTTGAAAGTAAAAAGTTATTGTGCCATTTAAATTATTATTTACGAGTCTAAGAATTTTTTACCCACATCGCCTATCTACAAACAGAACATGTAGAATGAGAATAGTGAGAAGCATGCTAGAAATAAAAAAAGTCATTAAATTGTGCGACTTCTAGCTGGTAATTAAGGATAATTGGAAATTAATATTATAATTCATAAAAATATTTTTAATAATATAGAAAAATTAAAATTATTTTAATCATTATGAACATTTTTATTAAATTAGAATTAAATCAAATTATTAAATTACCGAAAAATTAACTTAATCAAATATTTCTAATATGTAAACTGAAAATTAATGCTTTCTCTTGAAAGTTTCTTGCTAATCAAAACACCGCGGGTAAAAGAAGAAATGTTATAAATAAAAATAAATAATCCTGATATATTTTAATTTTCAATCGAAAAATTGAAATAACATCATATGTTAACCGGTGAAAAACGATTGGTAATACAAATATTTGTAAAAAAAATAATTTCCGATTCATTTTATATATTTTTATTTAATATAATCTAAATTTTAATTTATTGGTATGTTGAAAATAATTTTCTAAGTGAAATATAATAGTTGACTTAGTTTTATTTTTAGAAATTAACTTTACCACTTCATTTTGTTTTATATGAATAAAATCGTTTTATGATGTAAGAAAATATTTTAATAAAAATTATTAATAAATATTCAAAATTGAAATAAATGAAATGCCAATTTTTAATTTAAAATATATAATCTGTCGATTATAGTATTATAATTTTGTTTACTATTTATTGATTTTTTTTTATTTTTGTTCTTATTTTCTTTGATTATGGTAAAGATACGAGTATAACCCGAACTATTTTTTCCAACTATGAAAATATCCATAATTAATACTTTAATGAAATTTTTCTCCGGTATTTAAAAATAAATTATTTTAAATTACACATAGGACTGATTACTCAAACAGACATGAGACAAAATTATCATTCGTCATAACGGAACACTCGACGGTACTGTCGTATACTATTTATAAAACATGGGATACTATCAGTGTCCAACAGGCAATGTTTTAACATAGTAACTGGGCACCCACCTAGAATATTCCGTGGTGCAGCTCCATCATCCTCCACCTCCAGATGTCACTGGTTTATCGGATAAATAAACTGTAGAGATAAATTTTATCCTTCTTTATCGCTCGCTCCCCCATCTAGACTCTTACTCTTTGCAGCACGGCAAATAGACTGATTCAAAAACTCATTATTCTGATGCTAATCACAGTCCCATTTCTATAGATCAAGTTGTGACTGTGCACGTGTACAGTGGTCAACATAGTTATTCATTGAAGGGTATCAATACTAAAGTTATTTCCCGTATGGTTTGAAAAATATGCATTTCAGAAAAATAGGTTTCATTTTCACGACATTGTCAGAAAGTGGGTGCCCAGTAAAAAACTGTTAAAATATGGCCTGGTGTCCGATGGTCGAACTTTCTTACTATCCAACAAACGACAAAAATATAATTTTATTTTAATAAAACTTATATTCCATATTTGCTACCATTGTTTACTTGAATATTGAAATAATGAATCAGTATTGAAATAATGAATATTTTGTAATAATACATTTTTTTATTTTTATTTCAATAAATTTGTATAGTATTTATACTTTCGAAATATTTTCTATTATTATTGTAAAATCAATCTTTTACGTATTGAGGTTACTATGACTAAATATTTGTTGAACATGTTTAATGTTCATTTTTATTTATTTATAAATCAAAATAAAATCATCTCATTTTAGAACAGAAAATCAAATATATGCGAAAAATCAAAAATTCAAAGTTAAATTAGAAAACATTGTAAAATATACGCAATAAAAATCTCAGCAATAGCAAAATATGAAATCATATGCAAGCAAAGTCTTATTTATTTCATTAGGAAAAAGCTATTAAGAGTGCTCTAAATGATTTCTTACCACAACAGTAACGTTGGCAGTAATATCCGCTTTCTAAATTAATATAAACATTTTTAGATTTCTTTTTATTACTTATATTATAAAGTAATATCAACAAAGCAACTTGTTTTTCATATATTTTTTAATTGTACAAAATTAAAATTTTGAAGTTTAAATAAAAATTTCGTTATATATAGATTCGAATTTCAAAATAAATGATCATATATATATATATATATATCGCATAAAACCTTTAAAAAACATTATATTCAAAAATGTCTGCAAAATTATTGTTATTATCCAGCAGTAGGAATTCAGGAAAATAGTTAAATATTTACTAAACTAGTAGATCAACAAAATTCTTTTTTAAAAAAAATAATACTTGATTCGAATAGAGGTCCCTCGAAAATTGATAAACAAATTCGCAATTTTTAATAATTTAATCGATTTTGAGTCCTTATTTCGGCTCCACAACTCGAATTAATTATCCAATCGCATTGTTTTGTGTGACAAAATGATCAGCCGGTTAATGAGAGCATTTTAATGTATTTCAGTGCGGTGCAAGTATGAGATCAAAAAAGAATCTTGAACTATTCAGTCAAACTGAAAACCTTGGGACTGAAAACTTTGGTACCGATAGCTGATTTAGATAGCCTAGTCTTTGAGGCGCCGTTTTCGAACCTTAACCCTTTGAACCCTAAGACATTCATTGTATTAGTACCATATCCCTGAGCTCCTGAGTAATTTATTATTTAAAATTATTAGCACATCAGCAGACATCAACTCTGACCTAGCGACACCATCGAACTGGGTTCATGTTCAAGCAAGTTCTTGGTTATAACGATAGATATGGAGACAAGTAAATCGGCCATTAGGGTATATGTCTCGCCAAATCTGGCCGGTTTATCGGCCTTTAGGGTTCAAAGGGTTAAACTACCAAAAAGTTCTTTTTTAACACGAGACTATAATGTTAAAGATTCCACTCAGTCCAGAAAATCAATATTTTTTAAATTTCCCATAAAAAAAATTTCCCATAACCATAAAACGATAGATGTCTTTATCAGTTTCGCAACACTTCAAAACAAGTGACATTAGTGCCGAAACAAGAAATTGTGTGTGAGGAATATTTTTGAATGGTGTTTATTGTATGTTGTTTTAAGGATTGTGTTTCTCCCACCCAGATGGAAGATTGATATTTTGAATATTTTGAACCGTCAGGTAATTTCGACAATTTTAAAATGTAAATAACAACTGTAAAATTAAATTAATACATTTTAACCAATAAATATATAATAATATTTTAATAGTTTATTATAACGTAAAGATTTATTTAATCATAAATTTAAATGAAATTTAAATGAAAATAATTTTAAATCATTTTAGTAATGAATTGTAATTTAAATTTGTTCGAATAATTAGAGGTTTAGAAATAGAATTATAAAAAAATTATTTAATTAAATAAATTAGAATTAAATTTAGAACGATTTCTGACTAAGAAAATTTGTGGAGAATTGTGCTGGAGCACGTTTTGATAATACTTATAACATAGAATGTAAAAATAATAAAAATAGTAAAATAAATACATAAATCATATGTATAAATCAAATAGATCTATAATAAATCATAAATAAAAAAATATTGACACAAATATTACTAACCGGTACGAATAGTAAAGGAACTAATGAGGCATAAAAAAACGTAAATAAAGTGCCAAAGAATATATCACGAAATTTTCTGTTGAAATCTGCTTTTAATAATTCCACTTCCTCTCGAATTTCTTCTGGGTTCATTGTGCAGTTATGTTGAACATAACCGGATGAATGACGAACAGTTTTACTATAGTAGAATATACCATATTGTTCGAGAGCTAATTGGGTTGCAGAAGGATTAAGAAGTTCATTAGAATTTCGAGTGTTATTATCACAGACGGTACCGTAATTCTGAACATTATCATTATATTTGGATGATTAAATAATGGTATTTGATAAAGAAAGTAAATCATTACGATTATTATCAAAACAAAGTAATACGAATAATAAAAAACAAAGTAATAAAATTAAACTTTCTAGTTTAAATAATGACTCGAAAGAAAGGATTACAAAAGCATTAGCGAATAAATACCCAAAAAGATGAAAGCATCAATCCCGGTTCTTCAATTAATTGTATGTGAAAATAAATAGAACAATATTAATCACTAGGAAAACACCCACTATGTATGACGGGGGAGAGATATTTCGTCTTTAAAAGTTTCTGTTTTAATTAAATAATCGTAGTTATAATTTATTGTTTATTGTTTCAAATTAGGTGTGTAAAAGAGCTAACTGAAAACGTGTTTCAGTGAACTCCTTTAACGTAAAAAAATAAAGATAAAGATTTATAAAACTTTTATTTTTATACAATATAAATAAACAAATATAACAAAAAAATCACATACGAGAGAGAGAGAACGGTACAGATAAATCTCGATTTCGATTTGTGTTTGTTGTTCAAAGGTTTCAAGGAATGATCTTCTGTTGTAACAATATCTATGGAAACGTCAGAGAATCATTCGGTTGCACAACGAGATTTTGAGAAAATAGATCACATGAAGAGGAGCACTTTCAGGGGGAATTGGTTTGTAGAAAACTCCTTTACGAACCGATTTTACAAGAAAACGCCCCACAGGCAATATAGTATAATTGTAAACAGTAATATTAATGATTGTTTTTATCGATTGTTTTTATATAT
>MQRK01238017.1:22931-35510 GCA_001938485.1 Girardia tigrina | reverse complement strand
ATATATATATATATATATATATATATATATATATATATATATATATATATATATATATATATATATATATATATATATATATATATATATATATATATATATATATATATATAATTTATATATAATAATTGACTGGGTCACTACAAGGTGTTTAATTTTTATATATTTTAAAATTTACTTTTTTTTAATTTTCTTTAAAGACCCTAAACTAACTCTAACCTCAACTCTAACCATAACCATAACCTTTACTTTTTTTAATTTTCTTTACAAACCCTAACACTAACCCTAACCCTAACGCTAACCATTAACCTAAACCCTAACCATAACCATAACCCTTTGCAACAAAAAAATTAAATTAATTTAATTATTTACTTTCAATTATAAGTAAATAATATGAGCGTTACGCAGATGAAACATCAGGCTTTTATATATATAATTCTTTTCGTATCTTCTTTTCATCAACACTGTAGATTCAACAGTATCAGATCTAACTATTCCCTTTGTTCAGAAATGACATTTATTAAAAATAAACATATTAATTAAAAAAACCAATTAAACAATTATTACAAAAAAAATTAAATAAATTGAAAATTAAATTAACATGAAAATCACTAAAGTCGTTGTACTTGGCTATTTTGTAGAGGATTCAGCCATGCCAACGATTTCAACACGAAAAAAAAACTAATATTCTGAAGAATTTTTTAATTTCAATTTGCTTCTTAAGAATTCAATTGTTTTCAACAAATATAAATTTGATATCAAAATCCAATCAATTTATTCCTTCCTACAAATCCTACTCACAATAACCTCAACTTTGGTTTCCAATGAATTATGGAGAGATTATAAAATATATGCATTAATTCAGGACAAAGCGCGAGATTTGTTCCATGACACGTTCATAGTAAAAAAATCAATTCTGGATAATTTTAGGGATCTGAAAAATTTAAAAAAGTGTGTGAAACAGATGCCACATTTGAAATTAGGGCCAGGAAGCTCATAAGCAAAAGCTTCGATTCCGGAACTGAATCAGAATAGAATAGTTAATGAATTTTTAACGAAACAGGTACAAAGTCCTGGACTCAGGGATTCGACGGTGTTAAAACCGAACATGAAAAGAGAAGACATAAGAATTCTGACAAAGATTTATGAAAACCGGGAGATTTCCGGGGAAAATGAAAAGACTAATGTGAGTAGTATTTAGAATAGATGATATATCAGGCAGAACAAGCTCCAAAATTATGCTCAAGCTGTAAAGTCTTCTCCAAGGATACAACCTCACCAGGTGCATTAGAGTCCTTGAAGACGATCGGATGAACTTAACGGGTTTGTGAACATTGAATCCTTCAAAAAAACTACCCAAACTCAACCAATCGATTCAGAATGTCGACAAAAATCTTTCAAACAGCGACTTTCAGTTGTTTTGAAGCAAATTACCTGAAGGTTTTATAATAAATCTAGGGGCATTGCCCCTCCACTGAATGAGTGATTAAAACCTGGACAATGTTTTTGTTGAGATGCAAACTATCACAGAAGATCTCAGTGTCCATTGAAGGACAAATGTTTCATATGTGACAAATCGAGTCACTGCTTCAAACTATTGTAACTGCTGCAGAATACAAATTATCAGAAACCGAGACCAATATTGTGTTTTTAACGAGCAGAACAACCCAATCCAGTCTGATGATGAATTAGTCTCACATTATGTGGAATTGGAAAAAAACGGAAAAATTCCTTTGCTTACATTGCATCAATGAGATTGTAATAGACAGCAGGAGTGGAAATGGGAATTCAGAGGAATGTGAAGTGATGCGAAAGTCAACTGACAGTATGCTATGGATTATGATGGGACTCGGTGGCATCAGTTACAGTTATGAGTAACTGGTAATATTTTGGAAAATCAAGATTCTCGGATTCTGGAGTTAGATTAAGTGATGTAAATACACCCACATTTTATTGCTGGTATCGACACGACGCAGCTTTTTTGGAGTTCAACTTGTGGAAGTCAACAATATTAATGCGACTTTGGTGATGATGAACACCTACGCAGATGACAAACGGACTAGATTAGTACTAGAACTATACAAGGGCCACAAACAGAAGGTACTGAGACATCTTGTCGAGGAGTAGCGGAAAATATTTATAACATCCAAGTTTGATCTAGGATATACCTAGGATATAAGGTTCAGCATCATATTGCGGCCAAGGGTAGATCAATCAACCAACTCTCCAGTCGATAACCGATGCATCTAGAAAGTAAGATCGGTTAAATGATTCACAGTCTGTTGCAGTTAAAGATTATACAGCCATCTAAAAGTCTGTGAAATTCTTCTCTAGTTATCGTAGGAAAGAAAGACTGTACAACAAGAATATGTTGATATGTTAATAGCCGAAGAATCAAGGAAGTACATGGCGTTTAGTAATAACCTTGGCCAGTTTTAATTAAGGGCGTTCTCGTATATCTGGACAACATATTGATATACTGGAAAACGTTGGACAAACACGATGGTATTATGAGAAAGATGCTTAAATGATTGAGTTTATAATGACTTGAAATCAATCCTGAGAAATGTCAGTTTTATAAAGTGAATAATTGTTTCTAGGTCGATCTGTAAACCCATACCGTCAATTAATGGAGAATATGAAGAGACAGTTATAGCATATGTCTCCAGACATATAACCGCACAAGAAATGGACTATTGTGTGACGAAAAAGTAAATATTGGTACTGCACGAATATGTCCTAAATTTCAAACAATATCTGTATGGGAAAACGTTTGTAACTCGTACAGACTATAAGGCTCTAGTTTTAATGAACACCACAAAAAGTAATTAGTTCACAATTCTAGACCTGGTTGGAAAACTTATTAGAATATGATTTCCCTATGCAATATAGGACAAGTGAAAAATACAACAAAACAGGTGGGTTATCACGTATTAAACAGTTTATTTCCTTGCAATGGAAAACAATCCATAATAAGGCTAAATAGAAAAAATAGTGTGATATTTGAATTCCCTACAGACTGATAACGAAGTGATCACGACAATCGAAGAAAAACAGCGTGCTAATAAAATTATAAGAGAGGTGCTGGATGCATTGGCAGATGGTAATGAAAACTTCTCAAACGTTTTCGAGACTAGCAATCAATATAAATTCAGAAAACAATTGATAGTATCGAATGTGTTAGCAATGGTAGATAAAAATAACAGTGTGTAAATGTTAATTCCTACAGGATACATTGTTGAATTTATTAAAAACGTCGACGTAGATTTCTGTCTTCTTAGGATTAAAAACATGTCCAAATATTAACAGGATAATTTTACTGACACCCAATTCACAAGACTATGATACAATGTATTAACAAATGTGTAGTATGTGCGAAGCAGAAAATTGATCAAAAAGGACGAAAGAAATTCTGTTGAAGAGGATTATTACAATTTACTGGATTAAATAGTAGTTGGCATAGCTTACATAGATAAATTCGCGTCCAACAAAATATATCTGATTGTTATTATAGATAGATTTAGTAGATTTGGTGAGTTTAAACTCTGTTTCCAGACAGGATGAGCATACATATTTAAGTGCATTTTACACAAGTGAATTTACATATTTGGGAAGCCATCGGATATTGTAACGGATAGGGGAAGACAATTTAAGAAATATTTCATGTGAGTTGCAGATTTAACAAGAATTTCGCTCACCATACCAACATCAATCAAGTGATCTTGTGAAACAGGTGATTCGAAGAGTCCAAGATATGATTGAGACTTTACAGAAAAGGAAATAAACAGAGAAAACCTTGTATGAATTATTATCACAGATTGAATTTAGCGTTAATTCAACAACAAAACTCAATCAAGTTTTCGCCTTTCGAAATTGTTTTCAGATGGAAAATGTAAACCTAGAATTACGATTTTTTATAATTTAAATGAATTCTGACAATTAATAATTTAGAAAGAAAATATTTTTTTCGATGTTTTTAAATATTTTTTATATTTGAGAATGAAGATGAAAAAGAAAAGCGAAATACATTTGAAAAAAACTATATACATTTATAAAACTTTATTCTTCTATGATCTTTCTGGATGCACTAAAATAAGGACGTAATTTTCTTTACTTTATAACCCAAACCTGTGTATAAATTCAAGATAACCATCTTTTTCGATCTACCAATTTATTTCAAATAAGTACAAGAAAATTTAATTCAATGATGATGCCGCGAATCATTTTATTAATTTGTATAATTTGTGATCTTGGCTTAAAATTTTATTTTCAATAACAAATTAAGTATATTTAATGTATCGGATTTCATTACCATTATTTATTAATTAATCGTCAAAAAACCAAAATCTCAGAGAATCTAAAGATAACCAAAATTATACATACTTACTTGTTTATAATATGTTAGCTTATCGTTGGGTACTGATGCCGAAGATGTAGTTGGTACAGTTGAAGTATTGGAACCAGTACTTGTCTCAACAGATGTTGAAACTGACGATTTATGCGTTGGTGATTCTTGTCCAATATTATTTGAATTAGAATTCGAATTACCATTAGATAAAGATTGGCCCGGAATAGATTGATTATTTACAGATATACCAGATGAATTATTAGTTTGTGATATGACATTCGTATCTTCTGTCTTGGATGTAACAGACAGAATGGATTTAAAGAACAACTTTATCCAGATTTTACTTCGAACATACATCTTGTATGGTATAAAATGATAGTAGATCAATGCATATGCAATCGGGCTAAAATTTCGTACAAAAAATAGTTAATTCATAATATTATTAATTTATAATTAAATTAATAAAGATAGATCAGTGTAACTGTTTCGGGATTCTGTCACATAATATTTATAGTCACATTAAATAGACAGTTTCATTAAACGACATTAAACGATGACATTAATAATAAAAAATAAATTTTTTAAGAGGAAAACTAATATTTTTTCGAAAAAGTAGAACTATTTCCTCGATTGCAATGACAACTTCGGAAAGACAATACGATTTCTGCTATTAATAAAATATGGAAAACTCTTTTAATGCTCGTAACATATGTAATTAAAATCTCTCCGCTTCCAAAGATTTCAAGTATTTCTAAAAATTAAAAACTTCCGGATGAATTTCGTTTTTTGTTAAAAATACCCGGGTAACAGGGTAGCTCGGAGAATTAGTACTTGAATATTTGGGTACCAAAAAATTGAAGTTTTATTTGATTGAAATTTTAGATAAATGAAAAATTATTTGAAAATAGAGATCGGCGGATTGATTATTAATTAAAAAAATAGTTGAAAATTTTGTTTGAAAATCATTTATAATAAATATATAAATTGAGTAAAATGATTTCTAGAATTTAAAACACCTCTCACAGTAATTATTTAATTTTTGTAAAAATTTTAAATTCAAAAATCTATAAGTTATTTGGCGAATTGAAAATTTTAACGAATTCTTCATAAGATTTATTTTTAACTACATATTTCACTTTCAGGTCTTCATCTTCAGGTCTTCTGTTTGAGGTTTACAAAGTAATTTTCTTTTATACTTGCTTAGTTGTTATGCAAGTGGTATTATATAACCCGTGGATTAATTTATTGATGTCAATTGAAATATCTTGATGTGATTATATGTTTCACTCTGCACATTCAAGCATGGTAGGAAATAGAAGACCTGAAAATTCCTTATAAATATAATTTTTCATTATGATCGAAAAAAATTTTAATTTCTAACAGTTTCGTTAGTTACGTTAATATTATCAATCTAATAGTACAATTTAATAATTTTTATTACAAACAAATGAAAAAAAATTTTCAGCTTCCTTTTAATTCAAAACATTTGTAATATAATTTATAATATAATTTGAATCATACAATATATTTTTTTCTATTTTAAAATGTTCCATTACATTTAAAATTGAGCGCTGGTGGCACTCAACGTTTTTCATGAAACACTGCGTCAATCTTCAACTGAATTATTTACACGCTCCAACCCCTATTGGCGCTGTCATACATATTCCACTCTCCAATTTGGAACATAAAGACTATTCTACGATTGCGTTTCGTTCTTCCAATATAAACATCCTCACAATAATATCTTACAGAAACAGCCATTTCGTATGGATATTAATTTTTTCAACATTTCAAAAACCAACATAACATCATTGACAGGTACTAAACTTAACGTTAATAACATTGTTGTGTTTCAGCACACATTAATATTATTTTGATAAAGTTCGGTAGATTTAAATTATTGAATTTCGTGCCACTAGTTTAGACCCAAATGAAATAAACATCCAGTTGCTTCAAGGTAATGAAAAGTTCGTACAATCGCACTTCGTAAGTCTCATAACACTTTCCATATCGAGAAATGTTTCAAAACTCGAAGGTAAGAATGTTTGGATTGATGTGACATTAATCCATAAATTAAAGTAAATACAAAGTAATCAATTATTCATGTGAATAGTTAACACTTGATCAAACAATTCTGGTGAAACTTTAAATGTTCCATCGACAAACCAATGAACATGTTGAAGAATTTTTAGATTTAGTTTTTTGTCAAACATCAACATACAATCAGGGTTATTTTCAGATTCCCACAGCGCAAAATTTGTATTTGGAGTTTCACTTTCAAGGTATCAGATAGCACGATTCAATATCTGCTTTCAAATTAAATAACTATCTTTATTTTAAAAAAAAGTGTAACCAAATGAAACCATTCCAATAAGTCAATTTTTATCAGGGTACTTTCACTGAAATAACAATATTAATATATTTGTTAACAGATATCATGTTTATTATTTTTATGAAAAGATGTTTAACGTCTCTTTATACAACTACATTCAATTGTTTTTTTTTTCATATAAATATATAATCACTTATTAAACTTTATATTACTTCTTTTTAGAAGTAGTAAATTTTAAGTTATTTTTTGGAAATAGACATTCACAAAATTGACATGATTTATCATTGATACAATCTTCTGATAAAAGGCACTGATTCTTTATCTATTCTTCAATAATTCAATAATTTCAGAAACTAATAAATTATATTTATTTTTTATCCATTGAGACTCATTGATTGACATTAGAAATAATTTTCACATTAATAAATTATTATTAATAAATAATGTCTTGGACATTCGATCATAGGACATGTTTTGATATTTCCTTACATCATCATTGGTAGGGCATGTAGAATACCGAATATTTTGATATATTATAAAAATAACAGTATTTTATTAATAATCTTCAATGTTTAAGGATAATACCATCTAAATATTCAAAAACTGATTATTAATACTATTGGCTCAAAGAATATTATCACAAGAAGCTCAAAAAGAGAAGATCAAAAACTGATTAACTAATTATATTGATTCAAAAAATATGAGCGCAAGAAGCACAAACAATCCAAAGTATAGTCATTCATTCTAGTTCTTATCCTGGTACAAAACAAACTCGCAGCAAAAAAGGGTCTCTCTACTTCAATACTTACGTCAAAAGAGATTGATATAAAAATTCCAAATGTTTTCTCCTGGTATTTTGCTCCATAAACAGTTTTAGTTCTGTTTTGAAAATGTTTTTGATATTTTGTTGGAGCCTTTCATCTTCAGTACTATCAGTTGAAGAAATTTTTCTTTGAATCATTAGATGCAATTTTTCCTTCGTTGACAAATTTTCTGATTCAGATGACTGCGCTGTCTCTGGACTATTAATGATTTGAATTGGTAAATCCTCCGCAGCATTTTACTTTTTTTCTACTGGATATAAATATTCCTTCAATTTAATATGTTTTGTTAAAGTTGTCCTCGGCTTTTTATTGAAGATTTGAAAATATTCATCATCGCCATTTATATAACTGTCTAAAATATGTAAGAAAGCCAATAATCTGAGAATACTGTTTGTCTTTCATCAATGCGTTCAACCAAACTATCTTTTAGTTTATTACTTAGCCAAATAATTTGTTTAGATAATACATCCAGCATAAACTTTAAAATGTTGTCTGTGGTCAGTAAATTTGCGTCTGAAGAACAAAGAGTCTTAACTGAAACTTGTGCTGGTTGTAAAACATACATTATTTCGCACAACAACTTCAATTCATCTTCAAAAAAGTTGAAATCAACCTCTAAATCTAACAAAGTTTTCCTAACACAATCATATAATTCATGAAATCTCTCGAGTATATCAGAGTATTCCGCCTGGTTTTAGAATCATGTATTAAACATTTTTCATTTCCTAATTGGGATGTAACTTATTTTTGAAGAACATCATTTTTGGTTGGAGATTTCCGGAATATTTTCACAACCTTACGAATTTTTGCAATCAATCGATCAATAGAATGATTCATATTCAGTATATCAACTTCTTCTGTTCCAACAGATACTAAAAACATCTCTTCATAATTCTCATCTTCTTCATCTGATGATTCATCTTCATTTAAACAGCCAGAGGATAGATGTTCATCTCTTGTGTTATTAAAATAAGATTCTTTTTATAAAGAACAACTGATACTGCAACTGAACTACATGGATGTCCAAAAGTGATATCCAATTTTTAACAATGTACTAATTTTTTTCATAACAGATTCATCATCTGTTGCACTACACACAAAATCGTCTAACTGAAGTTTGAATTTAGACAATTTGGATTTAAAGAATAATAATTTCAGAAATAAAGAGCATAAATATTGTATTTGGATAAAAGTTTTTAATTCTTAATTTTAATACCGGTTTTGAAACTCCTTAATACCAGTAATACCGAAGTTAATTTTCTTTCCAAATACCAGTAATGCCGGTATTACAAACCCTAATCATCAGTCTTTATAATTGTTTTTAATTTGAAAATATATTTATACTACGTTGAGATTTTGGTTGATTATATTGATTGTCTGAACAAACATTTAATATTGCTGATGAAAATGTTAGAAACATCGAAACATGATGATCATGAGTTATGCATCAATAATATGAAACAATCGTTCACAAAATTCAATACTACAATATTAGAATAATAATAATTACAAACAAAAATATCAACTAACGGATAAAATAAAATCAGTAGATAAAATCCAGGGGTTTTCATATAAACACAGAAACTGAAAAACAAAAATGCAGCGATCCAAACGAACCACAAACAAAAACACGATCCAAAAACAATAAAAATCCATATTTTCTTTGTTTGAATTTGAAAAATCTATAAACAAAATCAAATAAATTATATTTTAAAACTTATGCAGTTTTGTTCCCTGACAATATATACGTAGCCTCCCAGTAATTGTTTTTAAATAAAACAAACACCAAAAAATAAAATTCCGTACTTTGGTTTTGTATTTTTTTTTGAAAAATGTGATTTTTATGCCAAAAATTTTGAAATATACAAAAAAAGCAATATATATTCGTCATAGAAGAATATATCAGTAGAGAATCACCAAAAGTGAGATTAGATAAAAATAATTCTTAAATTCCAAAATTAATACCCTATTTCTTCTAATAGAGAAACAGTGCTTAATTATAGTGGCATGTTGTTCTATTAGACAGGTCTGGTGAGAACCATTTAAAAAATAATTCAACATTTGAACATATCACCAGCCACATACACCCAGTGGATGGCGGACGAGTTATACAACTTGCTGTATCTTCTATTTACCATGAGATGAGGTAATGCAGCATAACAGCTGTCATGCGTAAGTAATAGTATGTGTGCATGCATAGCACACCACCTGACACCTATTATAATCTCACTTTATGTGTCTACTGATTAATGCTTCAAAGCTAAAAGCATATACACTGTACATTTTACAGTTACCTACCATTCACTTTCTGGTATGACAGATTGATATCGATCCATTATTGTGTTTTACCAATGGGCATCGTCAACATTCCAGATAAAGATGAATGCAATAAATCAGAGGCAACTCTCACTTCGAAATATCATCGTAAAATGACTTCATACACACTTGAATTCAAATTAAGTGTAATAGAGAATGTAAGATGATTTCCAACAGCCCTGCATCCCACCATATGGAATTAATCGATCCGTCATCATTGACTGGAGGAAACAAGAGAAACAATTACAAGATAAGACCAAATTACTTCTTCAGACCAGCAAGATAGCGCACCTGTGTGGTGGAGGAAGGAAACTGACTTCAATAGAATTAAATGATGAATTATTTGTGTAGTATGAGGAATAATATATTAAGAAGAAAGCATTGGTTTCTCGCAGACATTTGGTGGATAAAGCCAGAGAAATCTGTAACCGTAGAACAGCGGTTGGTGAGAAATTAAAAATGAAGTTTTCAAAAGGCTTCTCAGACAAACTCCCGGCGCTACACAACATTGTACAGCGTCGTACCACAACTGTTTGCCAAAAGCCAACACAGGACTACATTGAAAAGCATGTGTCTTTTATTCTCTTTATTTCCCAGAAGCTACAGCTAGAAAAATATGAACTGGTGATGATTTATGGTGCTGACGAGACTACTGTCTGGTTTTACTTCACACCATCAACTGCTCTAGCACCTCGTGGGTTAAAGGATTTCCAATTACGGATAAGCCAAGCTAAATATCAATTGTTGTTTTGACTACCCGAACGAATAGAGCTAAATGTCTTTCTTGCGTCCTCATCAATCGCAGGCGACCAATCCCCTAAATCGAAAGTCGGTTCAGTGGAAATTTTTTCATCAACTGAGCTGGAAAATCGTGGATGGATGACAACCTCACAGAAGATTATCTCCGGCATGTTATGGGCCGTAATATTTTCCAAAAGCGACTTTTGATATGGGATATTTTTTCGATGTCATACCAGTGTGAATACAATAAAAGTTCTTCGTTCTCTGAAAGTGAATGTCGCAGTCATTCCTGGAGGCTGTTCCAAATTCATTCAGTCGGCAGATACGTCCTGAAATAAAGCTTTCAAGAACAACATTTCTGAATTACACACTGCCTTAATGTCAACCGGAAACTTTCCACTGACATGTACTGGAAAGAATATTGCACCACCATCTCCCGAGATATATCGCCAATGGATTGTGGAGGGAAGGAAATTGGTTTCATCAAAAATTATCAAAAAGTCATTCGTTGCCTGCGGAATAAGTATTGCTTGCAATGGATACTACGATTCCGACATTCATGTATTCAAACCCTGATGGTTTGATGGAGTTTCAGAAAAAAACGAGGGGTAAGCATAGCAGCGTAGGAAAATCTGGAATTTAATGAAGAATCTGTGTATGATTCAAATCAAGATAGTATGAGTCAATATGACTCAGATTCCGACTGGTACTTGGTTGCATACACCTATTTTATTTCTTGAAAATATAATTTTATAGATTATGTGACTTTTATCTATCTACTCAATAAAGAAAACCACAAGCAGTGCTTTTTCTCACGATCAATAAACACGTTCAATTTAATTTAACTCGTTCTCACGACCTACTTACCTATATATTTTATCTGCTTCTCATGATAAATTTGAAGTTACTGATAAATTTGCTCTAATAGACCAACAGTGCTTAATTAGAATGACATGATGACCACTATTTGAAACAATAGACCGACATGTCACTCTATAAGAAGAAATACGGTAATCAATTTTTTTAAATATTCAGTAATTATTTTTAAATAAAAAATTGAGAAATTTATTTTTGCACTTGAAAAAAATAAATACAATAAATATACTTTGGTAATAAAGAATTAAATTGAACTATAGGAATATTTTAATAAGTCAGAATTAATGATTTTAAAAGTAAGAGATGTGTTTTTGTAATTAAAAATTTAAAAAATAGATCGAATAATAAAAATATAAATTTAGAGAAAAATAAAAAGAGAAAAATTTAAAAATCAAAGCTCATTTTGATTTTCCATTTCGAATTGACGGAAAAGTAATAAATTAAAACAAAATCAATTAATATTTTGTATAAACATAGACTGAAAATTAAGGTTTCAGAATATATAATTGAATTTAAATTTTATCACATCGTTTTATATTCTCAAGCTTTTTATTAGGACGTACTCAAAAACACAATGACTTTTTGGCCAACCCAATAGGTAATATTTTTACTAATTAAATTTAAATAACTTTTTATAAAAATTATAGTTCACAGATAGTATTTTACTAATTAAAATGAAATAAGTTTTTATAAAAATATGGTTTTAAATATCACAATTAAAATAACAGCTTCGGAGTTAAAGAATATTGTAAAGAAGATTTTGATATATCTTGTAACACTATTTAAAATAAAAATCATAATGTTTATTGAATTTAATTGTCAATGGAAAAGTCTTGTTAAAAAAATTATAATTGAATGATTTAAAATTAAAGAAAAAATTATTTAGGAATTGAATTTTTACAGGACATGTCCATTAAAATATTTTAAAGATCTAAATATATATTTTAATTAATAAACATTGTAAAAATTAATAAAACAAAAAACAAAATATGATTTATGCAAAATTGAATAATATAACATATAATATATATATATATATAGGGATAAAAACAAGACGACGCGTTTCGAGATAATAAAAATTCCATCATCAGGTCACAAATTACACTACGCAAGTACACTATATGGTAGCTTGCCGAAAATAA
>MQRK01238016.1:12563-24226 GCA_001938485.1 Girardia tigrina | reverse complement strand
GACATGTGAAGCATTATATATAAGATCTTTGGATCCTAAAATTAACGTTCAAGCTGCCCTCTCTACAACTTTGTTGAGAGTTTTTAAATGATGTACTGATTTCACAATCATTAACTGCACTATATAGGTAAATTTCGTTTGAAAAAAATCATTTGTTCTGACGATGACGGTTAAACCGTCGAAATTAATAAATCTTTTCAATTGGCTTTCGAATTTTAATTTTAATAATCTGCCAATTTTATTTCAATTTATTCACAATTAATTTTAATTTTTAAAATAAACTTATCAAATTATTATTTTAATTATGTTCGAATAATCAATCATTGTAAATATGAAAAATACCAATTTCCATCTGGGTGGGAGAATCGCCATTCTAAATTCAGCATACTCAAATCAGCATACATCATCAATACATTTACACATTCGTATAATTTAAAATATTCATCTTAATTAATAATGTGTAATTTTTATAAGCGGATTTTTTTTAGTAAAATTTATAACAGAAAATAAATTTCAGATTAAATGGAATTTCGAATAAAAGTTTTTAACAGAAACTAAATACGCAATTAAATATATAATATTAATAATAATAAAATAAAAATAATTTTTTCTAGACATCAACTCAGTATGATGATGAATAGTTAAGTTGCTTTGCAGGAGTGTGAAAGCACTTCTAATTATTTTAATAATAAAGTTACTGAAAATGCTTTTTGAGTTGTTAACTATGGTGTTACCATAAATAAATGTCATACTGTCGGCAATGGCGTGGAACGCTTTCGCACATATATGTATATTAGAGATATCACAACTCATTTTCAGTATAAAATAACGTCATCAGTGTTGAGTACACAGAAGTTTTATCAAGATTTTTCTTCATAGAAAGCTTAACAGCACCAAAAATCACAAAGAGCTTCAAGAAGCCTATGTAAATAATGCAACACGTGTGATCATCTACAATTGGATTTGATACATTTAAAATGGACCACAATATTTTTTTACTTATAAAAAGAAATAAGACAAGAGACAAAATCATGAAAGAAAAATCAATTTGGACGAGCTCGTACTACGTCTGTTTAATAAAGATTCCATTCATACTTCACTTAAAGATATGGAAATTCACAAACTTTGGTCTTGATTTGTTCCCAAATTTCTGACTGGTGAAATGTATGAAAATCGTCTCAACTGTTTCACTGTCATATGTACATATTTGAGCGTAATGACGAAAAATGAATGGATAAAATCATGGAAGATTAAATGCATATCAGTCTTTATGTCTCCGAAGAAAGCGGGCGAAATTCTGATAGATGTAGATTCACTCATGAATGTGCACAAAGCAAACTCCTTTGTATAACCATTTACAAGGTTAGTAGTATTTCGGGACAGTTGTGGAATAATTAAAATTTATTTTTTTGACAAATGAAGATCAATGAATGGTCCATACTATTGAGAAATACTCAGCTAATACAACAAGCTACAACGTACATCAAAAGTGTACATGTTTGGCTCATCCATGACAATGCTTCAGTCCACATGTGTCATGTTTTTACAGTTAAGGTGTAAGAATGTAACCAATTGTCTGTATTTTGCTACTATTGTTTTTGGACTTTTAAAAAATTTCAAGAAGAGTTTTAAGGGTCGTCATATTGCTATTAAACATGCAATTTAAAGTTTTGAAAAAGATTATTTATATTTAAAATTTACCATAGCTTATTACTTTATAATGAATTAAAATTTTATCGGATTGTTAAATATTCTTTTAATTTTTAAAATATCAATTTTTTCGAACGGTCAGTTATAGCAAGTACAAAGAAAAACCAATTTCCAACTGGTGGGAGAATCACAATTCCAAGTTCAACACACGACATTCATGCTCAATTTAAAATATTCCTCACAAAAATTATTTATGTTTATAAAGATGGATTCTTGAATATTGTCATTGAGATTTTGTTATTTGTGTTGTTTTCGTTCGAATCAAGGAACAACTTTTTCGATTTAACAAGTGATTCTGTGAGAGTTATTTAAACTTTATTTACGATCGTTTTGTTATTCAAATTTTGTTTATCATCTTCGCCGTCAATTTGAAGTTTGGATTCAAGTATCAATCAGAAATAACGATCAAAACTTATTCAATATGTGATCGTTGGATCGGAGATTGCCAAATGTTTGATTGAGATATTCTGATTCCGAGTCGCTTTTGTTTTTACTAATAACCGGTAGAATCGATTGACGCTGATCTTCACATTTCCTTTTTAGTTAATTTTTTTGTTGATAAAAAATATAGGGTGACCCGACAAATGCGCGCGCGAAAATGCTCTAAAAGGGGATTGCATAATGTTTTTGAAATTTTTTTATTATTAATTCGGTAATGCTAAAAATATTTTTAAAATATAATTTTAATAAATGTTTTTGAAAATAATTCAGTTGAGGGTTAACATAATGCCATCTTTTGCTTTTCATCATCCTCCCATTTACACATTGGTCGATCATTTCCGTCGTGAACAGGACTTGACAGAGCAAATTATAAGTCGTATATTTAGTGGAATTTAGATTGTGTTTTTTGGTTAAATGTTTAATTGATAATAAATTTGTGGTTTTTTATCTTTTGGTCCGTTATATTAAATTTATATTTTAAAAGTTAATTTTAGCATTAACGAAATAATAATAAAAAATTTTCAAAAACATTATACAATCCCCTTTTTGGACATTTGTCGGTGCGCATCTTTCGGGGTACCAAAATGTAGACACAAAAGACTTTAATCGGACACAAATCTTTCGTTTGCTTATTGACAAGCGATTGAAGTAGTCGTATATCGTGGCTCTGACCCTCAGAATCAGTAAAATGTTCATTGAGACTGGTGCGGAATTTTTGAATGTCAATTCCCCAAATTCTCGTATCGTTTTCATCGCAACAACAAAAATTAATAAAAATATTTACTTAATCAAAACTTTGATGTTTTGTTATAACTGTTTAATATATAAAGTTGTTTCCAATGACAAGAATAATTGATTACGATAATTTTTTAAATTACGTATTGAATTTTCGTGAATTCTCTAACAAATTATATTTACAAAATATTTGTATAAATTATATATAATTTTACATATATAAGTTTACCTAGGAAAATATTTGGATCATATATACAACTAGCCCGTGGTACTTCGAGTCCGATTATCGCGCTCTATCAATATCAATCGTTTCGTTTCCTTTGAAGAGCATTTTTTAATAAAAAAACTATATGACAACACGCGATGTTTGTAACTCAGTTTATTGCCATAAAGAGTCGGTACTTCGGAATCAAGTCATAAATTATATTCTAGCGACCATCAAAGTCTAAGGGTCGCTAATCAGAAAGAAAAACTGATAATTCAAACAAGTGAATGAAAATCATTTTAATCTTCGAAAATAATATATAAATATTATTCACGGAATTCCCCGTCACCGTAAAAGGTTTCCGAAATCGAATCACAAGAACTAGATTTTACTGAATACGACCGTTTTGTTTGTATATGCATTTCCGTCACTTTTGTCTTTTAATGTTTCTCCAGAAATGAGATTCGGTCTTTTTTAGATCAAATAAGTTCTTATTCCCACAATTAATTTAAAAATGACTACAGAAACCATTTTTACTAAAAGCAAAAAAAAACTAATTAAAATTTTGAATTTCAAAGTCGTTTTTTAGATTAAAACAGTAATTGCTTTTTTTCTGAAATTTTAAAATTTTTTTGTAACTATTTTCTTAAAGTTTTTCTTTTAACTTGAAATTTAATAATTGAAATTGAATTTTAAATAATATTTTAAGTTATTAATTTCTAAATGAACCAAACTTCCAGACAAATTATTGAATTAAATATCAGGAATAATTGTGATATATAATGTTCTGAGGTTGGTGCTACGAAATCCAAAAGTCTAAAGCAGTGATTCGTAACGGTTTTACTGCCGTGGCCCTTGGTACAATCTCAAATGTTGTGTCACTCCTGTTAGGATTTTGTGCTTGTGAAGGTCGGATTCAATTTCAAAATTTGTGAAGAAATTAATTTTTATAAAGAATTTCTAAAATAATTAAATATTTAAAATCAAAAATTTTTAAAGCAATTTTAAGTAAAAATATTTATATATATATCTTAATTAATTTAAAAGTTATTTTCGAAAATAATCAAATTTTAATTGTAGAGTAAAGACTTAAAATGAAATTAATTCGGAAATAATGGATTTTTAAATAATTGATTTAAAAGAAATATATAAAGACAAGGATAATTATGTTGTACTAATTTTAAAAGTTATTCTAAAAAAATAAAAAAAACAGATAATTTTAAATTTTAAAGTCAGTTTGAAATTCTGCAAATTAAAGATTTAACAAATAAACTGTTTTCGTAAATAGAAATAAATATTAAGACTTTTATCATTAATGTATCGTAATAATAATAAAAAATTGAATATTGTAAATTATTTTGTTGTATTTAAATCGTATCTAAAATTTGTATGGTATTTAAAATAATTGTAGGTAAAAAATGCTTTTAAACTGAAATATTGATAATAAAAAAAACATTAAAATCTTAAATTAATGTTTCACAAAAAAAGAAATAACATTAAACTAATTCTTAAATAATAAAAAATCATTATGGTTAATTTAGTAAAAATATGACTATAAAATTATGTTGGTTTTAATTTATAAATAGTGGAATGTAAATTTTCAGAATAAATAGAATAAAAATTTTTCAATTTTAAAATAACTTATCAGTTTATTTATATTTATAATTTCATATTTTTATATAAAAAATCTAGTCAAAAAGAAAACGAAAAAGTTCTTCGACAAACAATTTTTTATTAAAAAAAATTGTTAACTAAAAATTGTTTGAATAATTGTTAATTGCGTTATTAATAAATTTTTGGTGTTAATGAATTATAATATTGATCAAGAACCCAACAGTGCATATGAAAGTTCTTAAGCGTTATAATTTAAAATTGTAAAATAAACTTTTTAATTGAGAAATTGTAAATTTGCAAATTGAGGTTGTCAAATTGAAATTAAAATTTCTTATTTTCAGAATTTGTTGTTAATAGAAAATAATGTTGCTCGAAATTATTTTAAATAAACAGAAATTGAAATAAAATTTTAAAATTATACCTAGTTTTAATTTTGAGTTCGATTCTAATTCGGCTTCATCAATTATGTTCGAAACTAAAATTACATACCTTTAAAATATTTTATTATTGAAAATTAGGTTCTTGATCAAGAATGGAATTCATTAACGCAAAACTTTATTTCTAGCAAACAATGATTTTTTAAACAAATTTCTCGGGAACTATGTTTCATTTTTAGCACAACTAGATATCATATTTGAAATATAAATATTGATTTATAATTTTAGTTAATTTAAGTATAATAAATTATAACTATAAAATTTTTTACGAAAATTAAATTCCAATCTATTTTTTATTTAATCATAATTGTGTATTTTCTATCATAAATTAATTTTCTTAAACTATTTTTTATATTTATTCATTTTTACCGAAATTAAATTATTCTAATAATTAATTTTTACATATAGAAAATTTTTTAAATATTTCATTCTATTAAAAAATTCATTTTAATTAGTAAAACATTATTTTAACTTATCTTAATTATAAATATGATTTTCAATTTAAAAATTTTCAAAAATATAAAGTTCACCAAAAAACTCCTGACAATGACAAATAAAACGTTCGAAATAATTCTGATAAAATCAACAGTATCTTTTAAAAAAATAGTAACTACAATTAGAAAAAAGTTTTTACAATAAAGGTCAACATATCATATGTCCTATGTCTTTGGTGACCCATGGTAAATCCTTATTCAGTCTCCGCTAGTCTTAAAGGTGATTTGAATTCTTTCTTCTAGTCTTATTATTAGTCGTGGTAGCCAAGTTGTGATTTATTAAGATTAATAATTATATATGGTAGTTAATACGAATTTGTAGAATATTTAATAAAAAGTAAAAAAAATAATACCGAAATAAAAATGAAGTAAAACCATTGTTTGATTTATTGTTATTTTTAATTTTTTGTTGTTATATTTGTAAGATTTTGTTTCATTTGTCATAATATTTTATATACTGTTAAATGAATTATTTGTTTTTACAAAATATTAACATATTTTATAATAGAATTAATTATTTTCGATATGATTAATTCATTCTGCAGTCAAATATAATTATTTCTTTCCACTTAGGAAAGACTTTTATTAATTATTTATTAATTATTATTATTAATTATTTGTCTATACATGAATTATAGACTTATTGAGACATTTTGTATCGCAAATACAGCAGAAATATTTCAGTTTTATCTTAGGTTTGTTTTTATAATTTATTGACCACAATCCTGTATTCTGGTTTTATTCTTCTTTTCCGGCGTTTTTATCAAACATTTCTGGAATGAATGTACAATAATTTATGAAAGATAGTTTTTATATATTTTTGAAATAAAGTTATACCTCTCTATAAAGTTTGTTTTTAATTAGTCTATTTTGTATTTTTTTGTTAAATTGAGAATTAAAACAGATTCAAAGCATTATTTTTCTATTATTCATTAATTTAATTTATATTCATTCCATCTCTATAAGCAACTTTTCTTATAGAGAGGTAGTTTTCTCGGCCCCATTAACTCCTTTTAGAGAGGTTTTACTGTACTTCAATATCGATGTAACAAGGTAATCAAACAAGATATAGTTAAAATATGTTATTTTCAGCATCTATTTTTATCAGAAGGAAGTGACTAATATTATTCCGACGGAAGATTAAGGTATTCAATATTATGTAGCAACGAACAATAATCTCGAATAGCTACTTTTTAAATGTCAAGTCTGTAAACGTCCTCTGGAAAACCAGAAACCATTCTACACCCGAGTAGCAATTATATATTCTCTACACGTGAAGTTACGTTAAGAATATATTAGAAGGTTGTATCAATAAAACGGTTCTTTGCACTTTGGATGAATACTTATTTCAATACAATATCTTTACAATTTGTTTACCGTACTTTTCTTAAGAAAAAGTCGTTATTGTTTCACAGAATCATTGGACAAAGATACCCTTGATAAAATAAATTGTTACTACTGGCTACATTCTCTTGTTTCTACCTCTGTTACAAAGTTGAGTATCACTTTCAATACAATTGATTGTAACAACAATCTAGTGGCATGAATTACCTATTAATAGGAATTAGAATTAATGAATTGAAATAATGTCAACATTAGTTAGCCAGTAGCTCAAGTTTTAAAAAGGTGTATAATAATATAAAGCAGGACAGCTCGACCCTACTTTTTATATATTTTTGTTTGCTTAAAAGGCGTTCCAAACGGCAATGCCAATCAAGTGGGTTTTATTTGACTCCTAAGTTCTATTTTGCATTGTGATACACTGAAAAAGTAATTCATGTCGTATATGTGAAACGAGTTAACACAGATTTAACATAGCATCATTAGTGAGTGGTAGTCGACAAAACTATGAATTTATAAATAAGTAGTGGGGTATATGAACCGTTTGAAAGTGAATGTTCGTTGAAGTTCAAATGACGACCAGGAAGGCTAAGCCTAGATATGTGAAAACATTTTGGCAAATATTGCACATAAGAAGATGACATTTGAGCAAGGTCGACAAACTACATTGTAAAATATGATATATGTGCAGATTTTGG
Organism: Girardia tigrina; assembly: GCA_001938485.1. Classification (NCBI taxonomy): domain Eukaryota; kingdom Metazoa; phylum Platyhelminthes; order Tricladida; family Dugesiidae; genus Girardia; species Girardia tigrina. The sequence continues at coordinate 16,551 of MQRK01238016.1, read as the reverse complement.
GATTCACCATTAAAACAAAAATCTTTTGAACAATTTCATACTTTTAAACACTATTAATGATTATTCTTTATATATTTTAAAAATTATAAATATAATTTGTTAACTATGCGAATAAACTTTCAATATTGTGAAATAATAGATTTTTTTCAAAACATTGATAGTGACCGTGAACAAAAAGTCACTGTAAGATAAAACTTAAAGAATTAGTTAAAAATGAGATCACAAATATAATAAAAATGATCCGCTTCTAAGTTTTAATTGGAACAAAATAGCTCATCCAGCATGTATTAATAAAAGTAATAGTTTTTTTTGGAAAATCTTGTTGGGACTGAAATGATTTGAAAACATCATAATAATATATAAAAATCCCAAAGAAACTGATATATTCATTTTATTTTATTATTACCTGAAAGATTTTATTTCATTTAGAAGATTGATGTTTCTCTGGAACTTGTTTTTTTTGACGGAGAAGAAGCTTTTATTAAATGGTCAAAACAAGATTCACTGTATGGCTCTAGACATTTGGCAGCTGCCTGGAATGGCAATCTCGACGAGTGCCAATGTTCAAAACTCACAAGAATTGTTAGTTTTTTTTACCGTTTCTCATTAATTAGAACTATTTAACATTGATTATTATTATATTTAAATAAATTATATAAATTATGTTGGCTAATTATCAATGTCCGTTTTTTATATTTGAGATTGCATGTTAAAAATAACATGTTTTGACACAATGATTTGTTTTTTGAAAGAATCTTTTTTGATGAGTGTTAACTGGGTCGATTTCCAGATAATTATTTTCTTCCATTTAAAATTAAAACTAAGAATTGATTTTTAAATATTTATTAGTAAAACACAAATAAAATTATTTTACCAAATTAACAAAAAATAATTTGTAATAATTTTTTAATATTTAATTTGCTCATTAAATAATCACTCTTATATTTACTAATAGTCTGAAAAGTCTACTAATAAATAATAAAATGAAAAATTAAAAAAATTGAGCCATCGAAAATACCAATAAATTATTTAACCATGTAAGTTATTAATGATAACCTTCAATCTTACAACAGAAAAATGTCATCATTGATCTGAGTCTTGCAACGAAGACCGACTGCAGACCACCAAACAGTCACCATAACCTTCTTTTGGTGGTGAGGAGCCTCATCGCGATCCAACCATTGTGGTGAACGTCGCCGATTGTTGTAAAGAATCCAGTTCTCATCACACGTCACAATCCGATCTAGAATTGTCTTTCTTGTTGCACAGAAGAAGCGCGGAAGACACCTCAAAATGACTATTTTTTGACTTTCGTTTTATTCGTGAGGCACCAATTTATCGAGCTTTTTCGACTTTCCAATTTGCTTCAAGTGCCGATCGACGGTTGATGGATCAACGTTAAGCTCTTCGGCGAGTGCTCGAACAGTTGTGCTTGGTTCGGCTTCCACCATCTCTTTCAATTAGTCGTTGTCAATCATCGATGGGCGGCTGCCATGAGGCTCATCTTCCAGGCTGGTATTGCCAGAGCGAACTTTTGATACGAGCGGTGAACCGTGCATTCGTTGACACTTCCCTCGGCCCAAACGTCGTTGATGTTTCGAGCGGTTTGAGTTGTATTACGCCTAGCATGAACTCGTAGTAGTAAATGTTGCGAAAATCACGTTTTGACGTCTGCAATTAAAATCGAAATTATTAACAAAAGAAACATTATAATATGTTTTAGACAATTATATTTGAGAGAGTATCAATTAAGCTTTCAAATGACTCAACATCATACATGCTTTAGTCGTATAACATTGCGGTAAGTACGATAAAATCAAAAACCTGCATTCCTTTTGCAACCACCTAATATTAATTTCGACTTATCAACCGTCATCATTTGCTATATAAAAATGGATATTCTAAATCGATAGATGCATCATTAATAATATAATTAATTTAAGTAAAATGTTTCTGAAATTTTAATCAAAATAAAAATGAAAAAAAAACGATAAAGTTTTTTTTTATTTTTTAAGATACATTTCCCCCTAAATTAAATGAAATTGGAAACCCGTTATTTTTACATAAACTCATTTACTTTAAGGCTTCATTTACAAGTCGAAAACAGGCTTCTTTCTTCAATTGATTTTTATAGTTTTCGTAAAAGCAATTATTATCTTGCATCATTAATTAATTCTATAGAAGGAAGCTATATTCTTCAACATTTAAGTTGAAATTTATTTTTAGACTCATCTATTGAAAAGTTCATCCCACGTTTGACGTCGTCCTTCTTAAATTAACTTTCATTCGGGTATTAGCTTCCCTCTCTCCAGTCGTCGATGATTCTTTTGCAGTGTCGTTTCTTTCGATATCTCCACCGGAAATCCGACGAAAACAAAATTCCGAATTTCCGGAAATTATTTATTCTTAAAATAAATCGTTCATTTTACTTTTACTAATGATATCCAAGTTTATTCTAATTTTGTTACTGACTCGTTTATTTCCACGGGTATCGGGAACTTATTCATTGGAATCTATTTATTTAATATACATTAATATGAGAAAGAAGTAAAACAATATAATTCGACCTCGTAATATTATGCATTATAACGGTGAAATTGGTGAAAAGCGAAAGAAAATTGGTGAAAGAGAGTGAAAATCCATAAAACAACACCGAACACCGATTGATTGAATAGAATTATCGCTAAATTTATCAAGCGGCCTCGTGCATCCCACAAACTGCGTCAGTAATTTGCCCACTGATATTCTGTTTGGTAGTCTGTTGCTATTTCAATCAGTTCTGCTTTCGTATTCAATAGTTAATGCCCCTGATATTAGATTGTTTCAATCATACTGAATAGACGACGAAGGAAAATATTTTCCTTCATCATAAATATTGCTTATCTACATTCAGCTGCCACCTACTCATGAAAATTCCATACTCAATTCAAACGATGAGTTCGTGGGTGCCCGTTCTTTTGTTGAATTTTCTTTCAGTTTATTATTATTTCAGTCAATTAATTAACAATTTTTGTTGAAATTTTCCTACATATATACATCTATATATAAATAGTTAGTTTCAATTGGATTCCAGTTGAATTCCTTAATTATTTAGTTTTGTTTAGATGTTAACATAGGTAATTAATAGATAATCATTCCCAAGCTCGTTAGTGTCATTCCCAAAGACATCCTTCTTTCAAACCGAATTTCATTCATTTTCTCAATTTTCGCAATTCATATTTTTTTAAAAAACAATTTTTTCCGTAAAATATTATTTTTTAAAATTGATGTAATGTAAATTGATATTAATGTAAATATAAATAATGTAATATTTCAGTGTTTCACTGTCTTGTGTTTCTTGAGCATAGTAACTGTTGTATTTTGGGTATTGGGTCTACGTCGGTTTGATCAGTTGGTTCAACTCGATTGGTGTGATTGATCTGGTAAACTAGATTGATTTGATTGATTTGTTCGATTCTCCATCGGAATTAGAAGCACGAATAAACTCCATACAAATTTGAAAAAATAATTTGGAAAATAAAGAAAAAACGATTAGATATTCTTGAAAAAAATATTTTCAAATAAATTGCTTTAAATACAATTTTTGTAAAATTTCAAAGAAAAAACAAAAACTAATTGTACAAATTAGAACAAAAAATTATTAATAAAATTGAATTATACAGTGCGTTCAAAAAGTAACTGTGCACCTGCAATTTCAAAACAAGAACGATATCCTGTGTTCTAAAAATCAATAACAAAATATTTTGAATAGTCAATTTTATGTGAAGAACAATGACCGTCTCTTAAATTATTAAAAATAACAAGAAAAGAGTCACAACAACTGCTGGAAATGCCCACCAAGTTCGTGAATACAAACGTTAATTCGACGCGTCAAGTTTTCGAACACTCGATGAATTTCCTCTTGGGTGATGGCTTCAATTTGGTGTAGGATGTTATCACGTAGGTCTTGCAAAGTTTGTGGTTTGTTTCGGTAAACCTTTTGCTTTAT
>MQRK01238016.1:387-12076 GCA_001938485.1 Girardia tigrina | reverse complement strand
GTAACACGATATGGATATAAGCTTAAAGTTTTGCTCACGGCGGCATGTGCAGTTCCAACGGATACACTCACTTCTTGAGATAAACGGCGCATTGACTTTGTTGGACTCTGACTCATGGCAAATTTTCGGCAATTTTTTCCTTCACTGCTTCTGTGTATTCATCATTCACACGAAAGACATGTTCAATCAAAAATATTCTCTTCTCGGTTGACAAAACCATTTTCAATTGGAATTAACTTCGCAATAAATTGACTTTCCTCAATGATTATATTGAATATCAAAATGATATTTTTTTTTAAAAAAATTTAAAACGCTCAGTGTCAAGGTCAAAGTGTGTAGGTATGTTTTTTGTTCACTAATCTATTTAATAGTTCGATTTCATAGAAATTTGCATTTAAAAAGTCTGCTACAACGCTGATTATCTAAAAATAAACCAGACAATGAAAGGTGCACAGTGACTTTCTGAACGCACTGTACAATAAAAATTTAATAATAAAAAATTACAATAATTAATAAAAATCAATAAGATAAGCGCGACACAACAGTAACGGTTGAGTTTTCCCAACTTGTCAAAGTCACCGATCGAATATCGAAGTGTGATAACATTCTTTTGTGAAAGAAAAACTGCAGTGAAATTTACGATTTCTTCTACTTATCAAACAGTTGCTCTACCATTTTCAAGTGCGAAGAACGGACGACAGTTAAAACTAGCCACAAGAAAGTTCTGATGATGTGAGTACAATAAATTACTGACAATGGAAGAGGAAGATTGATGAATCAGCATTCATACTATTTGGATATTTGAAGGGTTTAAGTGAAATGATGGGAAATTGTCGAATTCTCTGTGTAAAGAACATTGACATATAACAGAAATTTGAAGATAAATTCTTGTAGAATATTCTCACAGATGATGAGGCGCTACTTACCATATATAATTCTGAACCCAAAGGAGATTCTACTGAGAGGGGATTGTTGATTCATATACCAAATCAAGAGTACCAAATGAAGTAACAGTAGTATCAGATAGAAATCCTTTAAATTTGAAAGAATGAAACTTAATGAAGACTAATGAAAACAATAAGGTTCTAAATTTATTCTATTTGTTCAAATAAAAGGAACTAATAAATATTAACTCGTATTATCCATATTTATTTTCAACTCATTTAATAAATTATCCTTGAATAATTTATATTTAATTTACGACTGGAACTAATTAAAAATAAATTGATAAATTTACACAAACCGATTTTATAACTTAATCAATTATTTTTATTTTTTCAACCATAACATATTTGAATTTAAATTTTCAATCTTGAAACATCACTTCGGTTTATCAAATGATCTTTCCATAAATTGTTTGATGACAAAATGACATTAAGATAATTCCACGAAATACTCATTGCCAGATGACCATATTTGCCATTTTCCAAAACATTTCATGCGTTGCATGCTTCGAGGGTGCTTATCAATTAGTCATGATTAATACAGAGCAGAACATCAACTTTGTAGAATTAGCCAGAAAGAAGGGACACTTTTTAATGACAATAATTGAGCAGATTGTTTTGGTACTTCTTCAGAACTATTTTTAAACTTCCGATTCTGCATTCAGTGATTAATACTTCTTCCGACACTCAAAGAAGCATCTGAGAGCAGCGAAATTCACATATGCCGAGGGTTTAGAACTTCTGCAACTCTAAAGAAAAGTGTGGAGTGATAGGGTCATATCCTACGAAAGAGTGTTACTAGCCATCGATTTTATTCCTCATGTTTATAGAAATGAAAATAATGAAAAACAGATTGAAGAAAATTGAAGAAATTAATTAAAATAAAAACGAAAATTTCAAACTTATATAAAAAAATTAAATTTGAATTATATTGTTATAATAATTTGTTTCTCGAGCGGTGATTCTTTTGGGTTGAGATCAAGCGACTGAGCCACCCAATATATCACTTAGACCTTACTTTAAGTCAAAAAGGTTTTGGCACTTTCAGAACAAAATCAACAAAAAAATTAGGGTTGGTCATATATTTATTTATTTTTGCCCTAGTTCCTCCACATTTTCGTACAATAAAAGTTTAATTGTTAAGACAATAAAACAGTTAAAATAATTATTTAGAGAATAACTTGCATAAATAATTTATAAAATTTTATATTAATGAACAAAGTGTAATAACCAAATTTTGTAGCCCTGTTCGGGGGGACAATTCTTCCATTAAATTTGTATAATTTGTGAGCACACGAAATTGTTTCAATTTTTGTCATGAAATATTGAATTTTATTATCACATATAAATGAAAATTGATTTTTTAATCACTTTTCGATGAAATTTTATTTTTGATGTTCTTTATGCTCAAATATTATTCAAATGCTTTTTCTTAATTAATGAGAATCTGTAATTTTTCCATAGAAATACATTTGTGAACTCATCAGGATCGGTTCTTTTATAAACCGCTGGTTTCATGAAATCTGATCTAAGTAAGATAAGCCTGGTCAAAATGAACTGATAAGTTGAATAAATAGATTGGATAACATTATCGACATGTTTATTTGTTCAATAAATATTGTCTGTTTCATGAACCGAGAAAGTCATCCCCAAATAGACCGGTCATATGAAGCATTATTAAGGTAATCGGACGATCAAATTGACAAAAAGTATCGATCACATAAATATAAAAGTGAGATTAAAATGTTATAATGCTAATTAACCGCTTTTTAATTAACCGCTTTTGAACGAATGGCACTCACGCGTTTTGTACTTTTGTTGCTCCCGAGTTTCGACTTGTTTACATGTATACGATCCATAAAGGTATTATGTCGACTTGTATTTTTTTAATCTTGGGTTGTTTTATTTTAAAGACATTATTAAATACTAGTAAATAACCCGTCATGTATGACGGGTATAATTATATAGAATAAATTTTCAAAAGACTATGACAAATTTTTTTTATTTATTTGTTTTAAGATTATAGTGTCTTAAGATTATAGTGTTTTAAGATTATCAGATCTAATATATAATCAGATAAGATTAAATTTTAGACTATAAATAAAAATATTATATGTAACATATCATTTGACCACAATAAAAATCTGTTACCATCCTGATAGGTTAAACATGTCCTATCTCCTTAAATTAAAAGCAAACTCCTATTAACATATTTACATGTTATTTATCATAAATTTTTATTTAAGTTATTTGCACTTAAAATTTCTTAAAATTCATTTTTTTCTATATGAATTATTAATTTAATTATCTACTTACAATTGTAAGTAAATAATATAAGCGTTCTTGACAGAATCAGTCAGTCACAGATCAAGACAAATATATATATATATATATATTTATTATTTAATTGATTTTATTTTTAAACTTACTATTATTTTTGTAAAAATAATCCGATCATTAAGTGGTTAAAACTAGTAGATATTTTTCTGTTGTATAATGCCACTATCTTTACCTTGAGGTCGATGATGAAAAGTAGTTTTATCAGCAGCACCAGTTACAGTGTTTAAGTATCTAAGAATCTTCTTGTGTCTTTGAAGTCTAATATATTCTTTTTGGACCGCGAAATTGTCTTGACACTCCAATGTAGTGAATTGTTATACTAAAGTTGTACTTGTTTTGTCTTTTTGATACTTCTATAATAGTAGTCTTTTATATTACTAGTGTTTACTGTATAACAGACACTCCCAAAAATGTGGACAAACAACTATCTGCGTATAAATGTTGTGCCGACAGAAGAATTTCTGAATTTTATTATTTTCTATCACAATAGTAATCTGGCATTCCTGGATATTCTTGATAAAAAATGGAACGCGATAAAAAGGCAACAACACATCATTTTATGCAAAAGTAAAACTATACTGTGAAATATTATACAAAGACGATTCGATCAGGGTTGGTTAACAGAGTTTCGAGTCTTTCCTTTAATTATAAAAATGCATATGATTACTTGATAGTCTCAGAAAAGGATTCACTAGGAATATGCACTTAAATTAGAACATAGAGACTAATATTAGACAAATATTTAATAAAATCCACTATCACCAGATCAAGATGAAGAATAAGGTGGAGCGCATTAAGATTGTAACAATTCCATTTTCAGAAGAATTTAGAAAATTTAAAAATAATATATTAAGAACATCAGTTGTGTCAGTAACTTATAAAACGAGACTTCGTTCCAGTGAAATCACAAAAATATTGCACAATAAATGCTAGTCTTGTGTACAAATGTAAATTGTCACGGGGTCAAAACTCATACATTTGAGAGAGAAATTATCATCCCAGAACAAGGATTCGTGAAATAATATTATTTCATTTGGTATTTTTTGTAATACATATATAATGAATTAATGATGATGATCAATGCATGATTGAAACATGTACAACGCGATAATCTTTCATAATCGGCTTTCTGAAATAAATTGTGTAGAATTATGAATTATATAGAATTTATTTACAATTCATTAAGGGAGATCTTAAACAATTTTTGAGAAATAAAGGATAAATTGCATTTGATTCGATAGGAATACCTTTCAGAGTAATTCTGATAGAATCTCCAATTGATCCCAGATCGTCGATAGGAGAAATCCTCTTGTACTGTTCATTTAAGAGATTTTATCGTCGTTACCAAATTAATCAGTACCAAAATTTTAGATATTCATTTTCACAAAATGGGATAAATTTTCTGTTTGAGAATGTAGAAATAACAACGGCGTTTGTGATCGTATACATTAAGTCCCCGACTTACGTGGTTTCGGAGATACGCGGTCAGTAAATGTAAATGTAAAATAATACATGGCTTTTTTAACTCGTTACGTTCGTCCTAATTTTGAAATTTTTCGTTTTGAAGCAACCCAACTGCACAATCTGTCAAGAACTTACACGTAAGTGTAAATAAATATGTAGTAAATATTGACGTTCACAATCTAACTCTGTTCACAACATTAAGACAAGCCATACAGGGTACGGAAGGGGAACAGGCTAAGATGTTGAGGCAATTTTAGAAAGAATATAACATTTATAAAGACGTTAGGAACATTGACAGTTCCTGGAACGAAGTTATGTAGTCTACAATGAATGTCGTTTGGAAGAAGCTTAGCTCCCAGTTTGTGGAAGACATTTTGAGCCATGAAGAAAACGAAGATGTCATGAGCGACTTTGTGGAATTGATGCAAAGTGATTCAAGAGCACTTACCAATGAAGAGTTGATGGAACTTGAAAAAGGGTATGAAAAGAAAGTTTGCACAGAAGAAGAGGAAACAGAACCTGAGAAACGATTTGAGACGAAGGAAATGTTGGAATGCTTCAGACTCATTGACGTAAGATTCCATGATGGAATGATTCCAGAAGGTATTACAAGGTGTTCATGACACCATTTAATACTTTAAAGTTATTTACAACGAGAAGAAAAAAACCGCAGTTCAAACCTCACTTGACAATTTCTTTTTCCCGAAATCAGTATCGATAATAGCAGGTGACGAGAATGGGCAGAAGTGACAGAGTCTAGATATATAATGTGCATACATTTACCAATAACACTAAAGAAACATTGTAAAATGTAGATATAAATAAATTGCATGTATAAAATTAATTGTAAATAGTGATGTGTACATGTATATTTACAGTAAGTATGAATTAACCGCCTACGTTGACGACCAACTGTAGTTCGGACTTTTATATTTAGTATTCTAATTATTGTCTGTTCAGAAATCCAATAGTTTTTGATCGATTTCTTTTTAATTTATCTTGTTAGAATTATATCTTCAATGGTCCTGAATGATTATTCTTTATTGAAATAACGAAAAGTATTTAAAATTGTTAAATCAATTATTGATGTTAATGAAAATATATCCGATGATGTCGGACATGAGTGTCATGTGTTCAGTCGGATTTGATCGGGTCAAAGCCCAGATCAACTGTTGATGATAATTTTCCTATTTATATAACAAAAAATAATTTTAATAAAGTAAACCGATCTATTTATCCTAATTGCTTTACTCTCACTCAATAATTTTGTATTCGATCCGACCTAGGATTCTCTAATTCTGTTGGATTTGCTCGGAGCCGAGAGACCGAAATTTTACAATTTCAATTCCGGGAATCGGTATTTTGACGCAATGTTGACGATCGGTTAGGAGTACGACTGGTTCAAGTCGATATTGATTCATTGTTTCAGAGAAGCGGATCAAGCACCGTTCGTTATTCAGAGACGGGGATGGCCATCCTTACTTTCAGTCTTACGAAATCAACTCATTTATTGAGGACGACCACGTCCCTTTTATGGAAAAAAGTGATTATATTTTCTTACTTCCTCTTCCTTTTAGAATGTATCGTCCTTAAGATGTGCCTTATGTTCACTTGATTGCGATTCCGTTCCCCAACGTTTGGCACTCAATTGATGATAATGCAGCTAATATTAATTGGGATGTCTCAAAAGATCTGGAAATTATTTTAACAGTTTTTCTAGCGGAATTCTTCCACCTGTCGATCAAAGAACCGAATTCAATCTATAAATCTTTACAAAATATTAATTAAGTCTTCTTCTCACTGTTTTATTTGTCAATAAATATTGCACTTTTATTCTTTTGATTTGAATATGTTTGCTTGATCCATGAAGTGCCGACAAAGGTCAAGAGAACTTGTGGGACCACCAAGCATCGTTATTGTTCTGCATTTTATTGTTTGTAAATGAATGTTACTAATAATTACTTTAATACTTGTCTTGTATGTATTATGATTAATGTTCAATGTATTCTGATGATTGTGTAAGACAGAAGTTTATTTTATTTATTTATTAAATAGTTTAATTTAGTTTTTTTCTTCGGGCCGTGTTTGACTCTGACCACAACAATAACAATATTCAAACGATTTTAATGTATATTTATGTTGAGGTCTTGTGTATATAAAAAAATTATATATGTATTTAATATATTGTATATATAAATTATATACCATACGGTAATAAAAAAAAACAAAAGATGCCTGAGGCTCCACTTTCGGTCATTACTGGGAATGAGGAGCTATTTCGCCTCATTCCCCGGGATGGTCCCGAGTTTTGGGAGCCTATAATATTAACTAAAAATTATAAAAAAATGTGTATAAAAATATATTTATAAAATATTAAAAAAAATATATAAAATAAACTTACTTGGAAATTCAAAAATGAAAATTTTGGGTAAAATTCCCCTTTTTGTTAGATTAATATCGGCATCGGCCTATCGGCCGACTTATCCTTCATTGGACGGCCTAATTGATTAATAATTAATGGTCTTGGTGACCTGACAGGTTGACGGCCTTAATGGCCTTACAAAAAAAATGATAAATGGCCTTAATGGCATAATTTAATAATTGATGGCTGAAAGGCCTATTATCAATATTAATTTTTTAAAAAAAAAATATATATTTAAAAATATTATATTTAATTTAAAAAAATATTAATTAAAAAAAAATATATATATTTAGCTCTAGTATAAATAGAGCAATATTTTTACAAAAAAATTAATAAACTAAAAGCAAAAAAAAATAAATTAAGATTCCTGTATTGGATTTTGAAATTAGTTTAATAACTTCTAAGCTGTATAGCACCTTATATTCTCGCCTCCAATCATACAAAAGTTGTACAAACCTTTGCTCAAGACTGTAATTGTAATTCGAAATAAACGATTATTGAAGAAGTTTTTTTATTTATTGGAGTCAGAGTTCATCGAGTTTAAACGTTGGGTCAGATAATTTAGCGCTGAAAACGAAACAAATCCTTCTGATTTCTGTGTTCAAAATCAAATCCAAATTAAATACCCAACATTTATAAAGGTCCATAAAAGCCTCTGTTGAGGATGTTTCTTCGCAATCCTGTTCATTCTAAATATTACAAAATTAGCACCCTTGAATTAATACTGATCTCATCTTAAATTTCCAATAAATTCGAGAAATGGAAGACTTCGAATTGAGGCTTTAGAGATAATTATTACCTACAAGTTGTAGGCTACAAATTCACATGAATATAAGAACAAAAGTCTATGGGAAAATACAATTAGGTCAAATAATGGTTCTTAGACCTTATAAAGTTGTTGTACAATTGGAAGATTTGGCAACCTCTTGTTGAAATCATTGCTCCTAATTGTTAGTTTCAGGAATACCTTTGGATGATTATTCAGATAAAGACATTTTTTGAAACTTATTTAATAACAACAATATACATATTATTTAAACAAGTTTTACCTAAGTAAATTTCTGAAGAACGATTTTTAATTTTTCTTACACAACCAATAATATCTAAATAATTGTAAATATAAATATATGTAGATTTATTATTTTCGAAATTTCGTTTTGTTATAAATTTTAAAAAAGCTTCTTTAACCCGTTGACTACCGGAGATCCGTATATGGGTTTACGGCTTATAAACGTTTGAACGAAGAGGAATTTTTGATTGCTGTTTTTTTCTAAATATTACTATTAACTTTTCTAAATCCTTTGATACTGTGGAAAGGCCGTTTATCATTCAAGCAATACATAACATCAAAAAGAAGTAGATTTGGTATAAAGTTATTTGAATTAGTCGACTGTTCCTCGAAAGCAATATTAGATTTCATTGTCTACAACGGTTCCGAAACTGACATTGATTATTTAGAGAATCTTGGCGTTAGCGGATCTATCGTCATGTCTTTGCTACAACCTTATCTGAACAAAGGACATGTTTTTGCATTGTGATAACTGATACTCTAGTTCAACTCTATTCAATTTATTGCATCAGAACAAAACTGGAGCATGGGAAACAGTGAGAAAAAATCGTAAAGGATTGTCAAAATTCACTGGAAAATCACGAAAAGGAGATGTTCAATGGTTTTCGTCTTCAGCTCTTCTAGCAATGAAATGGAAAGACAAACGAGATGTCTACATGTTATCGACTGTAAATAGCACAAATTTCTTGAACGGTGGAAAAATTAATAGATCAAACGGAACAAAAATTATGAAGCCCGCTCTAGTCATGGAATATTCGCAAAAAATGGGAGCTGTTGATGAAACTGACATACAGATATCATTCTCTGCTACAATTAGAAAAACTTTGAAGTGGTATAAAAAGTTATTCATTCATATGATGGATATGGCGATATTCAATTCGTATATAGCATACAGAATGAAGCAGAATGCTAAAGACTTACAGCTTGCTCAGTTCAAATTGCTTTTGGTTAGAGAAATAAGGTGTGTCCACTAAAAAAATGCACAAGTTTTAAAACCATCATAATGTTTTAATGTAATATTATTTAATTTCGTAAATTTGGAATTTAAATATTTGTTTTAATAGGTTAGAAATAGTAAAGTAGGTATTTAAAATTTTTGGTTTAATATGTTTTATTTTAGAGAAAATTATAATGATTTCAAAACGACATGAAGATATAATCAATTTTTTCAAAACGCACAGTAAAAGTTACACTGTGACAAAGTTTACTGGCACTCATTTTTCCAGAAGAGGTATATATGCATTAATACAACACTATGAGAAGACCAACAGCATTGAAAGAAAAGTAAGAAGTGGAAGGAAACCTGTTAAAATGACGTCAGACAAAAGGAAGAGACTTCTGCAGCGTGCAACTTTGACTGTTGGACAAAGTGTGAGAAAGTTAGGAAGAGAAATGAATGTTTCAAAGTCTTACGTGCATAAGATGCTCAAGACTAATAACATAATGTTTCGAAAGAGGAAAGAAGTCCCAAAGGTTACTCCGACACAGATTATTCGCAAGAAAGCCAGGTTGCAAAATCTCGCTAAAATTGTTGTGGAAAAGACCAAAACCGACTTTGTACTTCATGATGAGTCGTATTTTACACTCACCGGAGCAATGACCTCCGGTTATTATGTGGACCAAAAGAAGTTCGGTGATGTACCTGATCATATTCGCCTTAAATTTCGAGAGAAATTCACAGTAAAAGTTTTGGTTTGGGCAACTGTTTCCAGACGAGGTATTTTAAACCTGTACATCAGGAAATGGAAATCTGTAGCTTCTAATTCGGATATTTATATCTCCAAGTGCTTAACGAAGCGTTTGCTTCCTTATCTGAATGAGAAATACCCAGCTGGTCATTTCATCTTCTGGCCAGATCTTGCTTCTTGTCACTACGCCAAAGCAAGTCTGAAGTGCTTAGAGGACAACAAAATTCCATTTATCAAAAAAGATTCGAATCCACTTTGTGCTCCCCAAATACGCCCAATTGAAAAGTTTTGGGCTCATTTAAAGGAGAAGGTGTATGAAAAGGGTTGGACTGCCGATTCTGAAGACCAGTTGATTCGCAGAATCAAAACTAAAGCAAAGCAGTTTAACAATTTATATTTTAGGACATTATTTGCAAATTTTAGACAAAGAATAATGCTTACTAAATCTTATGGCCTTAATAGTTTGATATAATGAAATAGTTATTGTGTTATTATGATCTAGTCTTTGTTCAGATTTCCGTCAATTTGAAGGTCTAATTAAAAAGTTATGATGGTTTTAAAACTTGTGCACTTTTTTAGTGGACACACCTTACTTTAGAGATTTGGTCCTTCAGAGAGAAATATAGTTGTTACACCTTCTAATGCTCTCATACCTTTGAAATTAGTTGCTCGTCACTTTCCTGACAATGTTCCACAAGATCCAAAGAGTAGAGAACGAAGTAGAAGAAATTGTATTGTTTGTAGTGCGAAACAAATTCGACAACGAAGTTATTTCATGTGCCTTGACTGTAATGTGCAATTATGCGTACTAAATTGTTTCCGAATATACCACACTAAGCTTCATTTTGATGTAGATGAGTGATAAAAACCAATTCTAATCAGTAAAATATAATAATACTGCAATTGTTGAGGATTTTTGGTATTTATATATTCTTATAAAAAAACAAATAATATAAAATCTTTATTTATATATACAAATTTACAAAATAAATAACAGAAAAAGTTTTATTACAACGTTGAGGCTCCTGGCCGATTTTATACTTACTGAGAACCTTTTCCAGTTACTCAGTTTTAATAAAGAATTTATATTTTTTCTCGATTGTACGACATATTTCCAATATAGTTTTTTTTATTTATTGCACCATATATTTTCATTATAGCAGTTTGTTCAATATTTAGCATTAAATACTAATTAAATAGTAGATATATTTTCAATATCTAATAAAAATATGTGTTTTATGAAAATTTTTCACCTTTTATAGTCGATTTCTTAATCGACTTTTCTGATTTACATGAATAATACATGAATAAAGTCTGACATTTTGCGTATTATTCTGTATAACCTTTCACATATCTTTAGCCATCCCCATCAGGACACAAATCCGCTGTTTTTCATTATAATTAGACATAAATACTCTTCATTCAATTCCCACCAATTCCAGCTACAAATGCTGAGCTTGTCTTCTTCAGCAAACTAATTATTTTTGCCGACTGTCTACCTCATCTGCATTTAAATGTCACGGATGGATTTTATCTTACGTATTACTTAATATTGTTGAGGTATTATCCTAAAATTTATATGTATTTGTTTAAACTAATAAATATTGACAAATAATTATATTTTTCATAGATGGAATATGTTGTGCTCCCCTTTAAAACAACACTTTCGAAAGCTCGGAGCCCCCATCCGCTTTTTAGAGTTAAACGGCAACTCTGTTACCAACTCAATCTATTTCAATTTAAGCTTGGGGAGCCAACGCGC
>MQRK01238014.1:8164-22723 GCA_001938485.1 Girardia tigrina | reverse complement strand
GATTGATAAATTCTTCACCCTGACCAGTTGTGATAGATCGGAACTGTAAACGGTCACGAATCTCCTTCTGAATTTCAAGTTTTGACTTAAAGTCCAGCCATTCTTGTTGTTCAATAGTCTCTTAAATTTTTTTTGTTAGAAAAAGCAGCGAAATTTGATGCGAGGTATCAAAATCAGGAGACTCTCTTTGACTGATGTCATTTCTGATTATCGTCTTTCCATCTTGGACGTCAGCCTCAACACGACTGGTCTTAAAAATAGCTTGCAGCTCTTTTTTGGCCTGTTGAAACATTTGAGCCTTTCGCTTCCTCTGCTCCCGCCGCTTCTGAGATCTGCTGAGCACTCCAGAGGAAGATGATGTCATATCCTCTTTCATAATTGACCCATAGATGTTCGGGTTCGTCACCAGAGGCTTCTTCTCTGTATTTGATCCGATTTTGTTTGCCGTTTCCATAATTATTTCTGGTTGCTCTTCTGAAACCTTTTCGATCACTTTCTTGTAGTAGTTGGACATATTTTGTTGAATTCTTATCTCGGTGACCTCGTTTTGCAAAGATTTTATTTTTTGTTGTCCTAATAAATATTTGTCCACAACCGGTTTGTGAATTAATAGAGGAACTGAATTATTTCTGTAATCCTCAAATTCGGCTGTCCTCTTCGTTAATTCATCATTCAACTTGTCACATTCGCCTTTCCACTTCTGCAACTCCAGCAGCAGTTCTCTTTGTTGTTTTTTGGTTTCATATTTTCTATCCATGCTGAATAAGGACGATGAGTGAATTTTAAAAAAAAATAAAAGAACAAAAAGAATAATTGATGGAGGCTGAGAGAAACGAATTCTCTTCTAAAAATGAAACTTGGCAATGACTTTCTCAAACTTCCAGATCGTCAATAGTCTCGGCAGGCACTATAAGCACCTGCCGTTAATCTATTAACAGATCGGCAGTCATCAAATTACCTCGCAACCTGTTCATATTCCCTACCTAATCGTCAATAGTCTCGGCAGGAACTATAAGCCCCTACCGTTATCTATCGACAGATCGGCAGCCTTGATGTGCTCTCAAACCTCCATCAACTTCAAAAAAAAATAAAATAAAAATTACCTAAGAACAAAACAAATCTTTTCAAATAAAATTTATTCAAAGAAAAAAAAGTCTGATCTAGTGCACAAATTCGGATGAATTTATACCAATCTTTCGTCACAAAAACTCACAGAACCAGCAAGCAGACAATTCTCACAGTCAACCTTCAATCATCCATCACTAAGTCAATAGTCCTCAGGTAGAAACAACCCGGAGATGGCCAAAATTCCGATCAAACACACGTCAACAAATCAGGCCATCAAATTCTCACAAGAAAATATTCAAATCAACAGGATCCAAGAGTCAAAACCAATTAAAAGTTTCTATTTTTTAATTAATTAATTATAAATTATCATTATTATGTTTTATTTTTTGTTTTTTATATTTAGGGAGTTTTTCCATCGCCTGCCTCGGTGCCGGTGCAATGAATAGGCCCGAGGCTGACGCGAAGGAAAAACTCACTAGTCCCAACATTCGTCATCGCTCACAATTTTGCTTGGTGCCAATGTTTTTGAAATAGATTCTTCCAATTGCTTGCTCATATTACATATTTTTATATTAGAATTGTTATTATTTTCTTCAGTAATTGTAAAACAATTTTCGTCATCATTTTCTATTACCATATCCACATCTACATCTTCATCAGTGTTTTTAAACAATCGTTTTAAAATCAATTTGGCTCTCTTCATTACTTCACTTTTAGAACTTAACTTAAAAAAATTATCCTCATCATCTTCAGGAATACAAAAAGTATTATGGTCCTGTAGAAATTTAAGCAGTAATACTAGCGTCATGTTTCTTCTTTTTGATATTTGAGTTTTTATTTCTTCTAAAAGAGATGAACTTATTGCAGTCTTGTTATTTTTAAGAGTTGTAAATAAAAATTTCAGTACACCTTCATCAGATAATAAATTCATATCACGACGACTGAGTGCTTCAACAGATACTCCAGCTGGTTTCAAAGCATTTAATATATCATAAGCTAGCACTTCATCAATAGTAGGATTCCACAAATGCTCTGAATTTAAATCTTTTAAAACTTTCATTATTGGGCTTTTAATTCTTAAAAACCTTTCGATCATTATTTCAATTGAATTCCATCGTGTCTTCACGTCTAATAGACATTGTAGTTCTTGATTCTCGTCTTCTTTTATGTAATTTTGCAGTAAAGCATTTCTTACAGGCGAGTTTTAAAAAATTTTAACGATAGTTCGTATTTTTTTTATTATAGTAAATTTTAAATTAAATTCAGTAGCTGCAGTTGATCTACTATCAGTATCACCAATACTATATTGCCAGTCATTTTCATCTCCTGATGAGTCGGTATCACCATCACTATTTTGGACACTAGAGCTAAAACCTTTTTGATAAAATGTTGAAATAACAGCTAAATGCACTTCATAATTATAACATAATTGTTGATATGCTGATGAAAGTCTACCGAATTTTATCATCACACTCGCACCATCACTTGTATTAGCAGCTATATCAGTTGAAAAATTTAAACCGAATGATTTCAAATTTAAATCAACTAATTCAATGGCTTTTTCGGCACAACAAGATCCATCTATACGAATTAAGCCCAAATTTTCGGATTCTCCGCCATTATAATATAATTGGATATTCATATATCTCCTGTTTTTAAAACTTGTCCACTCATCGATTGACTGCGAGAATTTTTTATTATTGGATTTCATCAAATTAAGTTTTTCAATTATTTCTAACTCTTTTTACATAATTAATTTTTTTACAAGCATTAATTGAAAATCCGGCGTTGGCAGCAAGTTTTGAAACGATATATTCAATATTTTGTTTTTTGTTTACAGTAAAATATGTTTCTAATGTTTGTTTTTTTACACATTCTCGCAAAACTCAGAAGATTAAAGGTCTGAAGTTCACGGAACTTGTACCGAAAACACCAGTTTCCATCAGGAGACGCTTAAACGGTACGCTTAAATTGTACGTTTGAATAAAAGAAAATAGCATTAATTAGTCTAAACTTGTAAACATTTTTTATCATAAATTGTCAAAATCATTGATTTTAGAAATAATTCAATTTGGAATATTGACTTATCGTCACCCTATGAAAGATTATAATAAGCGCGATGGATAATATTTTCACTTCGGAGATTGGGCCAGATGAAATAAGTTTGGTTCTAAATTTAAGATAGGCAAGATATTGAAGTTGCACATGAAATAAAATATCAAGCCCTTTTTTGCTTTTTTAAGCTTAGTTTATTCCTTTATCAAACATGATGAAAATTTTATGTCATCATACCTCATCGAATGATCTTTAAACTAATTATTTTAACTAAATTTTTCAGAGAAATCGCTCACTTATGAAATATCCGCTTAGGGTGACAGGTTCAATTGAGAAACACAATTACAAGACTCTGATTTAGTGAAAGAATTAAAACAGCTTTCCGAAAACATTTTTTTGGAAGTTCTTTTGACTTTAAAAGCACATGACGATTGAAATAACGACTTCAAAAATATGTAAAACAAAATTGTAAATTATGACAACGATCATTTAGTTCAAGAATTGTGTACAATATTTAGTAGAAGAATTTTCGTCTAACAACCTCAAATATAAAAGAGTAAATATCAAATCGTAATTCAAAAATGTATTTGCACATTTACAATTCTCCGCAGTCCTCAATCGTTACGGTCTTTGAAGTTTTGCCACTGTCAGTGCCGAATTTCTCGATCGCCTTGACGATGTCCATTCCTTCTTCGACCTCACCGAAGACGACGTGTTTGCCGTCCAACCAGCTCGTGACGACGGTGGTGATGAAGAATTGAGATCCGTTGGTGTTGGGACCGCAGTTGGCCATCGACAAGAGTCCCGGCTTAGTGTGCTTGTATTTGAAGCTTTCATCGGCGAATTTCTCTCCGTAAATGCTCTTTCCTCCGGTTCCGTTACCCTTGGTGAAATCTCCACCTTGGAGCATGAAATTCGGAATGACTCGGTGGAATTTGCTTCCTTTGTATCCGAATCCCTTCTCTCCGGTGCAGAGAGCACGGAAATTTTCTACGGTCTTCGGGACACCGTCATACATCTACGAAAAATGTTAAAAAAATGAATCAAAAATAAATTAATAGAAATTACCTTGAAGACGATTCTTCCCATTTTGGTGCCATTGACCGAGATATCGAAGAAAGTTCTAGTCATTTTTGATTAATGATTTGTAAGGTTTTTTTAATTAAATAAACAAAAATTTTTTTAATAATTTAATTTTTTTTTGATAATTTAATATTTGAATTTTATTGATTTTTTTGCGAAATATCACTTTTCATATATTTATTAGTGAATGAATTCATTTTTCTTAATAACTAATTTTTTTAATGTTTAATTTAATTTCTAATATAAAAAATCAATAGAAATAACAAAAACATTAAACATTTTTCTTATTACAAATCAATTTTTAAAATGTGAAAAATATTACAAGATTAAGCTTATTACTTGAAAAGTTTTTAAAAGCTTTTTCTAATTTTCTTTTTATTTTTATTTATGAAATTTAGGAATGAATTTATATAAAACACTCTATGATTATATTCTCAACCGAATTCCAACATTACAACCGATCCTTCGTTATACATGGCACGTTTTTTCACGTTTTCTAACCGAAAACATTATATTGAAAATCAACACATTTTTTAAATAATTTTATCTCTAATCTATTAAAAAATTAAATCACACGAAAATAGATTTTTAGATATATTTTTTCGTTTAGATTGAAAGATAGATGTTTTTTCGATTCATTAATAAAAATTTAAATAAAAATTTTAAATATTGATATTACTGGAAACGTGGTTGTAAGAATATTTTGGAAACAATAAAATTTTTAAAATAAAAAAATACTTTTGGTATAATCATTAATTATTGTTTGAGTGTCCGTATTAAATTTTATCATTAAAGAAAAAAAATATTAATCAATTTTATTTTTATGAGGTTGTGGAGCTAGTAGTTTATTTTTATTTAAAAAAACATGTAAAATTTGAATTACAGTTTTTTTCGTTGTCATAATAACAATTTTGATCCTATATTAAATATTAAACTCTCAAGTGCATTTGACAATATATTGATCATCATCATATGTTATAACAAAACGCCTTAAATAATTAATTTGTGTAAACTAAAATACTATATGACAATATGTCTACAACGAAAATATTTACTTTTGTGTAATATACACGTATAAATATGTTTTGTACATTATAGAGATGTCATTTCATATAATGTACATAAAAATCACCACTACAACATACACTTTGAAAGAGAAATGAAAATAAGGTACTTACGTATACTAATAATTAAAAAAATTAAACTATGGAAAAATTTATTGATACGAAAAAAAATCAAAGATCAGTAGTCCCCGTTGTTTTATCAATCATCTGTAGACAACTCGTTGTCTTTAAAAAGGATCTTCCACTGGTCATTGTTTAATTGAGCTACCATAAACATGATAAAGCACAATTAATTCTCCCTTCCAGGTTTTTCTGCCACTTGTTGGATTAATGCTGCTACATACTTCTTATCAAATAGGCTTTCTGTAATATCTTAATGTTACCTATAACTAGAGAAAGTTTTTTGTGGCTCAATAAATCAGTAAAGTTGATTTTATTCTGAAAAAAAGTTACTTGCATATGTTTAGAAGATAAACGTATGCACATAAGTTTTATTTTTTTCAAACAATAATAAAATAGTTAAATAGTCATTCATTCGTATTATATAAGTATTGTATAAGTACTATACACTAGAGATGGGCGATTGTGACCCGAACCCTACCTGAACCCGACCTGAACCCAGCCCTTTATCAGGTCGGGTTCGGGCGGGTTAGCAATTTGTTACTTCGGCTCAGGTCGGGTTCAGGTTACAGTTTAGAAAATTGGGTTGAGTTAACGTTGACAAATATCCGTTTTATCACAAATTTGACATTCAAAAAGTTAATATTCTGGTTAATTTTGGTTGTTATAAAATACAGTTGCGCCGGGTCTGGTCAGGTGGCATAATAAAGTCTGGTCGAGTTGGGTTCGGATTTGACTCATGAAAATTCGGGTCGGGTTGAGAGACTTTTAAGGATGAACGCCCATCTCTACTATACACGGATAAAGTGAGTTAGTAACGGTATTATAGTGAATGAGTAAGTATTTTTTTAACATTTTCATCATGAAATAGTCGGTCTTTGGCCAAAAATTTCTTTAGCATTGAAAAGTTTCTTTCCACAGACACTGAAGGTGTTTAGTAATGCTGAAGATCGTAGCACTGAGTGGGAGAAAGACCATCTCGGGTTAGTATTGCAATGGCAATTATTGTATTAATATTTCAATCGGTAGTAGCGACGGGCGGTGTGTACAAAGGGCAGGGACGTAATCAGCGCAAGCTAGTGACTTGCGCTTACTAGGAATTCCTCGTTCAAGTGGGATAATTTCAATCCACTATTCCTGACACGACAGTGATTCAGCAGGTTACCCGGTCATTTCCAGCTAGGAATAAAACTCGCTGGTACTGCCATTGTAACGGGCGTGCGGCCCCGGAAATCTAAGGGCATCACAGACCTGTTATTGCTCCATTTCATTTAGCTAAACGCTATTTATTCCTCTAAGAAGTCAGCATTTGCGATTTAACACAAATGTACTATTTAGCAGGTGAGAGTCGTTAAATCTGTGAGAGTCTGAAATCGTTAAATGAAAAATTTGGATTTCTTTTCCACATCAACAAATATTTTGCCATTGATACCTCTAATGATATTCAAAATTTTGGCCAGATATTACCAGAAACAGCCTGCTAAAATTACTTTAATTAATTATTTCCTGTCAATAACATATTTCCAAACCTGCAAATTGCTTTGCACATTATCTTGACAATCTCAGTGTCAATTAAAATCTGTAAGCGTTCATTTATCAAACTAAAACCAACTTTAACTTATTTGAGGGCCTCAGCGGGACAGAAGCGTTTGTCTTTTCTGTCTTTGCACTGCTGAGTAGAGATAATAAACTATTCTAAACAATTAAATTTAATGATATAATTGACAACTTTGCAAGTGCGATATTAGCAAAAGTAGTAAAAATATGTCATTCGCTAAAGATTTTTTTCTTTAACATAACAAGTAAATTTTGTTCTTCATACTGATGAGTGTTCTTATGTATATATGAATTACATGCATTGTTGAGAAGTTTGCACCAACATGCTTTGCTACCATGGGTGTCAGGCACCCTTGGTAAGTCACGAACCCACCAGGTAAGTTTATATAAACCACTAAGAATTAAAAATTAAAATCCCTTAATATATCATTTGTTAATTCATTCCAAACGACAACTGATACAATCGTAATAATTACAACCAAACAGAGTAAAATTAAATCTAATAAATGTTAATTATATAGTATATATAATAGGAAAATAATAGAACATTGTTTCAATAAATTGGTTTTATATATTCGGAATTTAATAACGTATGCCATCTGACAACTTCATTTCCATATTCCTTCACTACTTCATTCCAATGGGATAATTGCTCATTGCTGCTGTTGTAACTTCCTGGAAAATACAATTTTAAATAATCATGTTTTAACATAAACAATTACCAAATGTTTGAAATAATTAAATTAACATAAAAAAATGACTAGTCATATTTTAATAATTAAATCGTTTCGGTTTAAAATTATGAGTTTTTTTAAATTTTCTATTCGCAAAATAATTTATAAAAAATTTTAATATATAATTTTAACAGAGATTAAATAATAACGTTAAACAAAAAGTAGATAAAGTTTGAGAATCTAAAAAATAAACAAAATAATGTTTTGTATGCTAAGAGAACTCACACATATGGTAGAACATTTATTACATTCACAATTTGGATCATCTCTATGACAGTCCATAATATTGCTTTCGCTTAAATTCGCTTTAATACTTATCCAAAATCTGAACTAACTTGAAACTATATATTTTATTTAAAATACTAATTACACAAAACACCAACATTCCAAATATTCCTCACATTTTAAAAACTGTATAATAATAAGAATAAACAAAAATCGTAAGTTAAAAAGTTTAGATTCATTAAAACTGATATTTTAAAAAGAAAATATTTAGTAACAATTTTAAAATAAAAAAATAGGGAAGTTAAATTGATTTTTATAAAAACAATAAATTTGGTAAAATTTTTAATGTAGAACGAAATTATTCTGAAAGAAAATAAAGTTAAACTAAATATTTTTAAAGAAATTATTTAACAGAAATTAAAGCTAGAGTAAGTTAAACATTTTTTAAACTAAATTATTTAGAAAAACAGTTAATTATAAATTAAATTTAAAATAAGTTAAATATTTTTCTTACATAAGTGGTAAATTTCAGAAAGAAATTTTAATAATAAAAGTTAAATTTTTTTACAAAAATCGAAATTTGATTTTAAAGGAAATTTAACAAACGGATTTTGGTAAAATGATTAAATTAACAAGAAGAAATTTGTTTAAATATATGTGTAATTTTCATTAATAATTTTTTTGTATGATATAATGAATTCTAATCTTGAATCAAACATAATCTAAGATAATGTCAATGAAACTAAAAAAAATAATCAACAAATTTGTTCTGCTTAACCTTAGATAACATTATAATATCTTATTTATTAGATGTGAAACAGTCTTGTATAGACAGAAGAGATTTAAGAATACACCAACCAATATATACATGTCCATTAAACAAATATCAAGTAAGTGTAGGTAATCCATTAAAAATTCTCACTGGAAAGGATAGAACAATAAAACGGTGAAATATATCCAATTTTTTTTGCATCCTTTTGGAAAAATATATGATTCACACCATTTCTCATCGGACGGGAAATTGTAAAAAATTAAGTTTTAAGAAAAAACAAAAGATTAGAAAAAATAAAAATAATTTATCTTAAATATAAAAAACTTTGATTTATGTTCACATTCGATTTATTCCTATATATTCTTTTGAAAAATTTGACTGAATGGAATCACTTATCTTCGATTAGAAGCAATATTACATTCAAAATCTTGGACCGATATTTAATTAAATTTATGTACAATTAAAAGAACTGCAATGAGAAATTATATGTAGTTGTCGATTTATTAAATTATTAAATTTGAAAAAGAACAAAATTTTAATAAGGAACTCATTTTTTTAAATAACGGCTTTGTGTTTTCAATCAAAGTATTTACCGAGACTATCAACACACTTTTGAATTTCATAGACAGATTGCTTATCATTTTATCTGACAAGCTGTTAAAAAGATGTTTTAACGACCAATGCATTAACAAATCCAATAATTTAGTGTGAATGGACAGTACTTAATTGACAAATTTCGAAAAATGTTGTGCAACACACACATATATGTATATGTACCAAACACTATCATATACAGTTGATTCTACGAAAAAGAGAATCAATACAATTCAGTATTCCAATGACTTGAAGAGAAATACGTTGTTCAGGATTCGAACATTTTAATTATTAAATTTTTGTTTTTTAAATTAATTATTATCATTATTATATATTCGTTTCAAATTGGAGAAAATCAAATCAAATTGAAATGGAAAATTAATTCATTATTTTTTGTCTTTTGAAATTTTTCGATAGAAATTGAACAATTTTAATTGTAATTTTGATTTTTTAGTTATTGAAAATTGATAGTGTGAAATGACCTTGAGTTTTTTGTTTTGCTGAATTAAATTGATGAATCTGTAAAAATGATAGAGATTTTGATTGATGAAAATAAATTCGATACGTGACTGAATATTGTTTTGAATTGATTAAAGAGTGAATTTCTTTTCTGGATGCTGAATTATGCTAATCGCGATGTTAAAAAAGACCGCAAATATTAAAATTACAAAAACAATAAATGATGTGAATTTTGATGCGCCGATTCTTCTCGTCGATATTATCAAACTCGAATCGATTTTAGATCGAAATTTGAATAGAAATAATCAAATAAACGGCGCAGTGTTTCTGTGTGATCGGCGAATAGAGAATTGTTCCAATAAGATTGGTTTTTACAAAGCAAAATGTGAATCAATCAATTCGAAAATCAATACTGAAATGGTTAAAGTATTCTGTGAAAGATTCGAAAGATTTAATGACAAATCGAATTCGATAAACGTTAATTTTCAAACGCTTCATCCATTCAAACTGTCATCGACTAAATGCACGAAAAACATCCGATATAATGCAATCGATTGTCGGACCGGATTACTGGCGTCGATCGCCGGCAACGATGTGGATTTCTACAGTGTCTCCTCGTGTGAGAGAGCGAGTATTGAATCGGTCGACTTGAGTGACGCGCTCGTGAGTGTCGATCCGATTTTCTCTATCAAATTCCGGTTGAGTGTCGCCTGGATCGAGTTCAGTTGCGGTGGATCGATTCTGCTGGTCGCCTTGGTGAACGATGATGGTCGATTGGCGACTGTCGGGTTGTTCCGTGTCGAGAGATCACTGCTGGAGAGTGGAGAATCGAATTTTTGTGAATATAAACCGAATACCGAGAGGTAGTTGGTCGATTTGCGGTGGCATCCAAATGAGAAAGAGTCGTTTTTGGTGGTTTTGAACTATATGGTTTCACTGTGTTGTGTGAAAGAAAAGAAAATCGATATTATAAATCAGAAATCGAATGCGTTTTGTGTATCCTGGAGTCCGAAGGGAATTGAGTTATCATTTTATTGAGCTCCTACCATGGAAAAGGTACTCTTGCTCCCAAGGACACTCTTCAAAGACCCAAAATGATCCTCGATTATAATGAAGGAAAAGGTGGTGTAGACTAAATGGACGAGAATGTGGCACTATTTTCCTGTGTACGTAAAGCTATCCGAGAGCCACTACCCGTTTTTTACAACATGCTCGACGTAGCTGTCAACAACAGTTTTATACATATAAAACGTGACGACTACACAAATGCTCGAAAGTACTTTATTCGTCAACTCAGTTGTGAAATGGCTCAACCATTTGCGGAAAAAAGACCTTTGCGGAAAAAGAAAATTTCGAAATCCATTCAGTTAAGAGTTGAGTTATTTGGATTTTTACCTGTTCAGCAACCAATTATATAACCTCAAAGCATCGATTGATGAAACTGAGAACTGAAATGCAATTCATTCATCTGTACAACTCATCGACGTGTTACCACGGTTTGTCTGTGCCTCAACTCTTAAAATACTATATTGCTCTCTTACCTTTGCTCAATACTGTATGTGTATGTATGTATGCATGTGTGTGTAACTGTGTGCGTTATTGCACTAATATTTTTGGGTAAGCATTTCGATTAGATGTTATGACTTGCTATTTTTTGCGACCCTGGGTTATGAAATTCAGCCATGCAGTAAAGAAAGAATGCATTTTTTTATTGTAACAATGTGTTACGTGCCAGTTGCCAACTAGTAATTCGTATCTATTTTTAGACGGAAACTATAACAAATTTTTAAGTGTAAAAGTAGGTAAATAAACGTAGAGTACATGAATTTATAATGACTTGAAATTGTTTTGTAACATTTGGTTACATCGCGGCATGATAAGGGTTAATAAATGAATATTTTGCAGTGAGCTACAAAACTGGCTTTTATATTTTTTATATCTTCCGTTCCCAACAAAAAGATATAAAGCCATTTTGTTAAATGTAAGATGACATCCACTTCTGAAATGATTTTATAGAAATAATAACTTATATTGGTTAAAATCATGATGTGACTGAATAGAGTCTGTTCATGGCCTCACCATAGCTAAGCATTTAGCAGTTTCTTTGCATAATGGAAACAAATATACATAATTTCCAGTACGTCCATAGATCACATGAAAGAAACTAACGCTAAATATCACTACTGCTTCAAAAAATTCACTGCAATAAATGTCGTTCTTAAAGTTAGGTATGCAAACAGGATACAAAATTTTGTTGATTTCTTTCCAAATGAGGCAGTAGAGATAAGAAAACGAGAAATTAGCCCCCTCCAGACAATCCAAATCCTAGAACATTTAATAGATCTTTTGATGGTCAATTTGCATTTGAGCTAAAATTTTGCCAGGTTTTTAACGATCAACATTTTCAATGAAAGCTATATATAAGTGAAATGGTCATATGAGTAGTTTTCAAGGACATCGCGAAATATTTTCTCAGAAATATACAAGAGCCCAATTACAAAGATATTGTTAAGAACATGGTAAATTTATTTCAATCGATAAAATGCAACATGAGTCTCAAAGTCCCTTTCCTGCATCCTGCCTTGAATATCTTTCTACCATATCTCGAGTTTGTGAGCCACAAACATGAAAGAATTTATCAGGATAACTCCAAAATGAAATTTCGATTTCAGGGAAAGTAGAGTCCTTTAATAGTCCCAGATTATTACTAAAATTAGGTAAAGGACAAGCTAGATGCTGAATACAAGAGCCAGTTCAAACCGAAGCATTTTTAGGGTAAGCTACTGTAGTGCTTCCCATTTTTAGTGATAAAAATTAAGTATATAAATAAGCAGTATGTTATGATGTCTTGTTTTTCGAATAACTTTAAAATAGAGAGTGATAGAAAAAATAGTTTAAATTTTTGAAACTAACATATGCAAAGTTACCTAAACACTTAAAGGGATTCCTGACAGAAAAAAATATTAGATAGGTAGTTTAATGTCGCTTTATTGCAATGTTTATACAAATCCTTTCATTGGTTGAGTTGTCTCTTGTGACGAGAAGTGGGTGACCTATGACAACCCCATAAGACAGTTTAGTGGACTTTTCGGGCAATCATCTATGTTGATGATATTCTTCGAAGACAAAGGAATTTTAGCTAAGTAATGTGTTCAGATTATTATAGTTCACCAAACGTTGTTGGTAACTTAAGTTTCATTGGTAAACAGAAAAAAGAATTCTAGTGCTCAGCGATAACACATGACTGCATCTTGCAAACAACACAATCTATAAATTGACAAAAATTAGTTGGAAGATTCTGCAACATCCGTCGAAAAGCCCAGAAATCTATTCAACAGATGACCATCTTTTAAAGCCATTATCGAATTTCCTGTTTAACTACACTGTAAAAAGATGATGATGTAAAGAGAGCATTGGATTCAGAAAGACCAATCTCAATTCATGGGTCAGGAAATCGCTTGTTGACCGATGGCAGAACATGACTGACGTCTATCGTGAGTATTCTATAGGATGAAAAGTTGTTTATTAAATTAAACAGGCTTTTGTAATTAGGTGGTAGAAACATTAATTACATTTTTTGTTACTGAATACACCCAATACCATATTCACTATAAAATAATAATTCAGATTAAAAAACAAACCAATTCCAATCCACCCGATCATTTCCTTATGAAAATGCGATGTTTTTCTGTATACTGAAATCATTAGTGTTACGCATTTGATTTGAAATTGTGGTATATTAAATTGAAAATTTTCATTAAAATTTGGATGTGTTTCATTTTCTACAATTTTACTGTCCACATGAGATAGCTGGTACCCACTGTCGGTGCAAACCAGTAACTTCAAATAGCATCCTGCTATAAATCGATAGTAAAATCAATAAGTAATTCAAAAAAAACAATTTGTAAAAGCTAACAAAATTGAAGATAAAATTTTATAATTTGTATGGTTTTATTTTACAAATAATTTCTTTGTTCATTATGTTGAAATCGTAAATAAATAAATAAAGTTAGCTACAGTTAGGGGGTTCCAAATTCCGGGAATTCGGGACCAATCCAGACCCTAATCCTGGAATCCCGAGATCCCGGAAATTGCGTATTTTATATTACATAATCATTTTTTTTCATAAATTAAAATCTTTTTTTTTTAAATTAAAATCATTTTTTTCAAATGTTAGATTTTAACATACCATCATCAAATTTCGTCTTATTATTGACTTCATTTTAATTCACTTTTATATCGAGTAATTTAAATTTTTGAAAAAAGCTAAATAAATTCTGAATCCCCCAGTTACAGTTGGTGGAGAATCAGATATTTTAAACAGTTTACTAAATTGTTTTTTAACAAACAAACGTAATACAAATCTATTTTCTCATAACTTGTTTTCCTTGTAATATTGTTGTTAAACCGACCGGGACATTATCCACTATTAAGAACGAAGGGGTTCATTGACCGGAACAGTATACCGGAGTCCATACGAGCACTAGGATACGACGTGGTTTAATGGGGGCACTGTATTCGCGGAGAACGCCACAACATGGAGCTGGTCCATTGCAGGCGGAACGACCATGAGAACAGAGCGACTCTCGGGCGTTGACGCGACATCCAATCATGATTTTCAGAAGATGAAATCTTCTACAGTTGAGTGGCCCAGAAATATTAAAAAATATTAAAATAAAATATTAAAAAATTAAATTATCCAATATTAGAAAAAATTTTCTTTAGATGGACCAGATGGTCTTTCTAAAAGATGGATGAATACACATCGAAAGCAGTCTGGGGAATATACAAGAATGCGACGACATAGTGCTGGTGGTGGTTTGATGAT